>JAGKTI010020434.1:0-16332 GCA_018397915.1 Birgus latro | reverse complement strand
GGAAGCAATAATCATTCCATGGAAAATCAAAGAAGTACTGCCTGAGGGCCTCCCAATCTGCAGCTCCAAAGTGCCACAGGCGGCGTTTCTTTGGAGAGTCCACAGGCCGTGCTGGAGCGATTGGACATGTTAAGGTAATAAGATTGTGATCGGAGGAGCCCAACGGAGAGAAAAGATGAACAGTGTAAGCAGAAGGATTAGTTGTTAGGAAAAGGTCAAGTATGTTGGAACTCTCTCCAAGGCGGTCAGGGATACGAGTAGGGTGCTGTACAAGCTGCTCTAGGTCATTAAGGATAGAAAAGATGTAGGCTTGTTCACCAGGTGCATCAGTTAAAGGAGAGGAGAGCCAAAGGTGGTGGTGAACATTGAAATCTCCTAGAATGGAGATTTCAGAGAAAGGAGAAATGGATAGAATGTGTTCCATCGTAGAAGTAAGATAGTCAAAGAATTTTTGATAGTCAGTAGAATTGGGAGATAAGTAAACAGCACAGATATATTTAGTCAGAGAATGACAGGAAAGCTGAAGCCAGAGAGCAGAGAATTCAGAAGAATCAAGTTCAGGAACACGAGAGCAAGATAGATCGTTGCAAACGTATACGCAACAGCCACCTTTGGCTCTGAAACGAGAATAGAGAAAGTAGGAGGATACAGAAAAGGGTTTGCTGTCAGTTGCCTCAGACAGCTGAGTCTCAGTGAGAAAGAGAAGGTGAGGTTTAGAGGAGAAGAGGTGGTGCTCAACAGCGTGAAAGTTAGAGGAAAGGCCGCGAATGTTACAGAAATGAAGAAGGAGTGAGTCAGACAGTGGTTCCAGGCAGCTCTTTGAGTCGTCACCGGGAGAGGGGCGGATGTTGGGGGCATTTATGGTCCCCCCCCCTGGGGACTCCGAGGCATGATTTTTATGCGCCATTATGAGAATTTTGAAAAGGAAGTGTAGTGTGTAGCGTGTATGTAGTTTGGTGTTGACAGTTAGAGAAACTTGTATAGGAGAGCATGCTGGTCTACTCTCTGTGTAACTGAGACACTGAAAAAGTTCAGCAAAGGAGGATGGTCAGGAACAAGTCCCGAGGGCTGATGAAACGGGAGCTCCAGCTCTCCCTGTCATCAGCTTTCCATCCTCCCTGGGAGTACTGCCCTGCTCGACTGGTGCTACAGTCTCCTCACCCTAAAAACAGAGGAGGGGGTCCCTAGTCCCCTCACCCTGCCCCTTTTAGTCGCCTTTTACGACACGCAGGGAATACGGTGGCGGAATTCTTCCTAACACAACCTGGACGCACAGTAGTAGTGCGGCCAGATCGTGTCCCCCCCGCCACAGGGGGGCTGTCACCTGCACCTACCTGTGCCGTGACCTTAGTGTGCCTCAGTGTCTCACCGCTGACTCGTGCAACAACTGTGTCCCACCATAGTGCTATAGACCCAGAGTGTATCTCCTACCCAGAGTGTTGTGACCCCTGTGTAATATCTGTACCCTCCCCTTTATGAGACCCAGAACCTTGTGATCCTGTGGAACATTAATGCCTGTACAGAACATAGTGATGCCCTCCCCCTGTGTAATACTGTAACCCCTTTGTAATACCGTGACCCTTGTGTGTGTGAAGTATACTATTATGTCTCACGACCCCTATGTAATATCTGTGCTCCAACTGTAACGTCACGACCCCTATGTAATATCTTTACCCATCAATAGTGTCATAGCCCTATGGAATACTTCCCCTTGGAGACAGTGTTTTGATGTATGCTCTATGTTGTCACATATATAGCATTGCCTTATGTACGTGTAAAGCCCACTGTATCGGTCTGCAAGGTAATATACGTGTAAGACTGGTTAGCCTGTGTTTGAGCCCTATCCCTTGTCAGCATGCTCTTGCCCGGTCCTGAACAAAAGAACCCAAGCACATGCCCGTATCTAAGCCTAAGTAGTTGGACTCGGCCTATGCTGCATAACATTTCTCTTCCTCGATTTCTCAGCCTGGGGACAGAGTAGTGTAACCTGTACCCAGAGTGGGTCTAGGGGTGAAGTTAGAAGGGACCCAAGATAGTTGGGACAAGTTTTTTTTTTTTTTCTAAGCCGGGGATTCCTTTTCCAGGCGTAATAGGGCACTCTCCATGTGTGGGAGGGGGAACTTACTCCAGCTTATGTGCCACGCTGGGGAAACCTACTGGACTCCAGGGAGTGTGTGGTCTGGAACTCCTGCGTTGCCAAGCCGCCCCAAGCAAACTCAGTTGTGCTGCATCTAGCAAGCACACTGGAACTCCTGAGTTGCCAAGCCACCTCTAGCAAGCTCGGTTTCGCCGCATCTAGCAAGCAACTGGAACTCCTTCTGCGTTGCCAAGCCGCCACTAGCAAACTCAGTTATGCTGCCTCTAGCAAGCACTAAGTTGGCAAGCCCTCGTTGCAGTTGGTACTGGTGGCTCAGTTTGTGATGGGGACAGTGTGGCGGCTGCGGGCTAGAGGGATTTCCAGCCGTGGGGCACGCCGGCTCGCTGTGTCCTTCTTGGGCAGACACTCATACTCCAAGTATCTGGTGATGGGTTCTCAGGGTGTGCATATTTTCTACTGCCACCTTTGGAGTCAGGACTATGGTAGATTTTTCAGCCTGTTGGATTGGGGTCCTGGGCATTTTACCACCCCCGCCATCCTGTAAGCTACGTCCTCGTGGTAAGAGGTTGAATATTTGTTCTCAGCTGGTGACGGTGGTCGTTTTGAGTTTGTGGGGGAGATGATAGCTCATCAGGTTCTCTGAAGGGATCTTCGACGAGGTTCAAGGAGCTGGGGTGAAGATAGCTGGCTAGCAATCATGTCAAGTGTTGGGGCTTCTGGATTCTTTTTTGTTGGCTGTCCTGTGAGGCAGGTGAAGACTGGAATGGGACGCTGTCGGTTGATCAAGCGGGAGAAGGAGGATGTGGAGCTGGAGATTGAGTTAGGACTATGAGGAGCGGGGGGAGGAGACAGGATTCAGGAAGGTCATGGGGGCAGTGAGGAGGCAGGTGCAGAGAAACTTGTGGTGGGGGGGGGGGGGGGGCCCCCGGAGGGAAGCACAGAGCAGGGGGGGGGGGTGGGGAGTTGGGAGAGGGAGGAGGGGGAGCGGGAGGGGTTGAGGGAGGGGTGGGGTGAGAGGGTGGCTGGCGGGAAGCGTGGGACTGATGATCTGGTAGTGGCTGGGTGGGTTTTGAGGAATAGGAGAACCGGTTGGGGATGAGGTAGAGGAGGGCGACGACTCCAGTGGCAGTGGCGTCACAGAAATAGGCACCAGTGGGGCAGGGAGAGAGGTGGTGGTTGTTCCAGGGGGGGGCCAATTGGGTGAAATGCTGATGGGGGTGGGGATCAGGGTCGGTTGGTGACGGGGTTGGGTGACGAGGGGGGTTTTCGTTTCGCCAGTCTCATTGTTGGTCTGGACGTTCAGGAGTGGGTTGTATTGTCATGCATGCCTGTTGCGTAAGACCCTGGCTTTGCCGTGAAAGTCAGCAATGGCTTGGCAACAATTCGGAATAAGTGTAATTTAGAAAGGGCCTAAGAATTTGGTTTGTAGTTTGTGGTCAAGGGGCAAGCTAGTGACCATGACTCTGGCCTACTTGACTGGGGTTGTCTGGTGGAGTCCCGTCCTGCTGTAGCTCCTGGTAGGACTGCATGTGGTGGAGCCAGTTCCTGAGGTGTGAGAGCAGGTCTCGGGTGGTGGAGCTGTTTAGTGGTTGAGCTAAGTGCCGGAATAGGAGTAGCAGTGAGGTCTCTCCAAAGACACACTCATGGGGCACGATACCGTCTGTTCGGGGTCAGGTGTTTATCCCCCATTGTATGATTTTCACTTGGGAGGGCCAGTCTTCGGTATCCAGGGCAACTAGCTGAGTCTGGAGTTGATTAGTGAGGCTCCGGTGGTTTCTCTTGCAGATGGTGTTTCCCAGGGGGTGGTAAGAGGAGGAGTGGGAAAGGCGGTACCTGAACCACTGGGACAGTTGTTCTCAAACTTGGTCTGAGAATTCCAGGGCATTATCTGAATGGAGGGCCCGTGGAAGGCCGAAGGAGGGAAATACATTGGTGATAAGAGCCTCCACGACTGCAGAGCGGAGTGGGACTTGGCAAGGCAGGGGACCAGAAATTTGGAACAGGCGTCTACAAAGGCAATTGTAAATCAGACCACGGTCTTTGATGGAAGAGGGCCCATGACATCCGTGGTCAGCAGTTGCCAGGGTGGGGTGGCTGTTAAGTGCCCAGTGGGTCCTGGGGTCCAAGAGATGTCCTTCCCCAGGGCACAGGCACAACAAGCTTCCACAACTCGTTTGACAGATGTCTCTGAAAGCTTGTAACAACCTCTGCTGCCCGAGGAAGATTCCATTCCCATTGTGAAGGTGGGTCAGGAGGTCCTCCACCTCTTCCAGGTCCACAACGATATGGCCAGAAGAGGTACAGCGGTAGTCTCCTCACCAGCTTGCTGAAGATAGCCTATGGTTGGGCAACCACGCCAGTTTTTGGTGAGTCTCCCATTGTCGCATTAGGGTGCTCTGTTGTGCATGGTGTCCCATTTTCTGAATTACAAGGAGCGAATTAAGGAGAAGCCTTGATAAAGCGTTGGCATTAGTGTGGAGTTTGGCGGGATGGTACGAATTGCCAAAATCGAACTCCTCCAAGGTTTCCCTTCTTTGTACTAAGAGGGTGTCGGTAGTCTGGGACTGTCGCAGCCACTGTAGAGATTGGTGGTTGGTGATGACGGTGAGTGAGGTGTCCAGCAGGTATGACTGGAAGTGCTTCAGTGCCCAGATCACACCGAAGTACTTGTACTTTGTGGCAGCGTCATTGACTTTCGATGGTCTCAGTGTCCTACTGGCGCACGCTATGATGTGCTCCTTTCCCTGCACGGCATGATGTTCTTCTTGCCCTCCCTCACTTGCACGAGGACGGCGTTGATCTCGACTAGGGAAACATTGGTGTATAATCAGAAAGGCCGGGTATAATCCAGGAAGGCGACTATCAGCGCTGTGGTGAGGTGGTGCTTGAGTGCCTGAAAGGCTTCCAACCTCTGGGCAGTCCATTGGAAGGCCTCTCCCTTCTTCGTCATATCGTGTAGGGATTTTGCAATAGAGGTGAAATTTCTGACGAATCTCCAGTAGCAGGAGGCGAGGCCAAGGAGGACACGGACTTCTTTGACGTCTGCAGCTGGGGTGATTTCTCCAATGGCTCACAGCTTGTCGGGATCTTGGGTGAGTCCTTCGCATGAGATAATGTGGCCAAGGAAAGTGATGGACTCTCGAGCCAGGTTACATTTAGATAGTTTAAGACCCGCTGTTTGTATGCAGTGCAGCACCAGCCCCAAACCGTTGAGGTGTTCCTTCCAGGTGCGCCCGAATACAATAATGTCATCCAGGTAAGTGAGGCACGTCTCCCAGGTGAGTCCTCACAGGACCAACTCCATTAGGCTGAAGAAGGTGGCTGGCCCATTACAAAGGCCAAAGGGGAGCATGCAGAATTCGTACAGTTGGCCGCCGCTGGTGGAGAAGGCGGTTTTGTTAGTGTTCTGCCTGGCTGGGAACAGTCTAGGGTGTTAGAACCACCGTGCACCATATTGAGTGTCTAAGGAGTCGTCAATATGAGGAAGTGGCGTGGCTTCTTTTATGGTTACATCATTAAGATGATGGTAGTTGATGCAGAACCTCGTGGATCCGACTTTCTTTTTTACTGGGACTACGGGGGAAGACCAGGGACTGTTGGAGGGAGCTATTATTCCAGCCTTGAACACTTCTTGGACCTGGTAGTCTTCCTCTTGGCATTGTGCTCGTTTTTTCAGCACAATGGCTGGTGTAGGGGGGGTCCAGTAGTGTGAATTGGGTGGTGTAAGACATCAGTCCACCCTAGATCTCCCGGATGCGAGGCGAAGACCTTCTGGTATCGGAGGAGTAGCTGCTCCAGGTCCTGTTGGTAGGCTATTGTTGGGGAAGGTGAGAAGGAATATGGGGAAAGGATCGAGGGGATGCTGGGGTTGGACCTGCCCATCACATCCAGAGGTTCTGGGAGGGCGTCAAACCTCTCTAATTCCACTACAACTAATCCTTTGTGGAGAGTGAAAGGTTTGTCGGAGATGTTCGCGACTGTGACGGCGTTGAGGTGAGAGGGAACAATGGCTGGGGAGATCAAGCAGTTAACAGCAAATGGTTGGACCATTTGCAGGGAGAAGAGCAGGACTGGTGGGCTGAGGTATTCAGGGGTACCCAGGCCTGGTGGTAAGGTGGCACTGTTTTTTTCTTTTTTCTTTTTTGATGGCCTGTACCACCAGCTGCTTGCAGGCGGCCCCTGAATCGGAGCTGCCTGTGCTTGCAGCCTATGGTGGGTCCCAGTTTCTGCAGTAGGTCCAGCCCCAGGTAGCCGTCGTACACTGTACACTTGGAGTCGAATACTATTAATGGGTGGTTAGCGTGGGCAGATGGATCCGGGGTAGTTACTACGAGTGGGGAGGTTTTGCCCCTCAAGACCAACAGTTCGTCCCCTGCCCCGATGAGGTCAGTGGACAAGGGTTGGAGGGGCTCAAAGGCTGCCCGATTTTTATGGTAGTATCACGTGTACAAACAGGCACACACAGCGCCTGTGTCCACAAGGAGCTGCACTGGGACTCCTTGGAGCTTGATTTTTGTGTAGACTGGAGTTTTGAGTTGGTTGCTGGTTGTCCCCGCTAGGGCCAAAACGGACGAGGGTAAGTCTAGCTGAAGCCCTTGCATGGTTCTTGGCTGTAGTTTCAACTCTGCACTCTCAAGAGCATTGATGAACTGGTTCCTCAGGATAGCCAACAGGTTAGGTGCTGCTCCAGGGTACATCTTGTGTGCCATACTCTCCAGATCATGAACAAGCTACTGCAGGGATCCGCCTCAAGCCCATACATGGCTCCGGAATCTAGCTCTGTAAAGCTCAGTCTGGTACATGGTCCCATATTTGCACTCCAGTGCTTCTACTAGGGACTGATAACTGTTCCTCTCCTCTACTGACATCTGGCCCAGAATCTCCACTGCGGCACCCATAAGGCTAGTAGCAAGCTGCACTGCCCTCTGGCTATCATCCCAACCAATTTGATCAGCAAATAACTCAAACTGCGCATGGTAAGCTTTCCAAGATACTTTGTCATCAAATTCCTGAGGTTTCTTTTTAATTGGACCCCCAGCCATGTACTCCACTGGTTTGGTGCCAAAAAAGTGAGGCATCATAAGTAAGTCCAGGACTCAAAACTCCTACATTCTGGTTATTCGACCTTGTCATGCTACCTTTAGATGCTTGGGATTCGTCAAGATTCACCACACACTGTCCATTTTTTTCATATGTTCCCTGTACACTAATCTCAGGCTTAGCAATGCAATATTTCTCTTCAATCTCAACTCTCTCACTAATTATCTTTAATGTCTACATGCTTCAACTGGTCATCTACATGTTTAAACTGGTTGTCTACATGCTGTCTGCACTCCAACACATTACTGCTTGCCTCATATTTCTGTTGCTCTAGTTTTGCATCTATTTCCTCCGTAAACTGTTGCTGTTCTTCCTTCATTTCTACCTTCAAAGCATCTAGCTGTCCTTGCATCCTCAGTTGTAATTCCCTCTGTTGCTCTTTTAATACCTCTTGAATACTGTTCATATCGTTCTTTCTGTTCTACACTTTGTGCCTCTAGTTGTTCACTCTGCGTGCAGTTGTTTGTTACGTCCCCGTCCCACACTGCAACAGGCTCCAACAGCAGTAATTTAGTACAGGAATGAGTGAGTTGCTCTTCCTAGTGGTTGCCTTTTAGTGTACAACAACACAGATCAACACAGGCGTTGAATGTAATAAGCTTCTCACGTTCGTTGTCTTATTTACCAATTAATTACACGGTAAACACGCCAACGACAATTCACATACCACAAATACTAGAACTACAGTAGCTTCGCAAGGACACGAGTCAAACTAAACTCAAACTCCTCTATTCTCTTCTCCATCCTTATATAATCTTGCATTATACTCGATTTTTTTAGTTTAGCTACAACAGTTGCCAAATCAGAGACATCCAAAACATGCCAGAGTTTTCTTACAATACATAACACACTGACTGCTTTAGCATACAAAGAGGAATAAAATTACATAATTTAACAAACAATCGCTGTTATGCGACGGGTTTAAGGCCCAACAGCTTGGTCCTCAAACACGACGCCTAGAGCAGGGTCTTCTTTCTAGACCGGGTTAGGTGTTAGAGTAACTGAAGGAACAGGACATAAAAACTCTGGGTGAACAACCTTACACGTGTATTACCTTATTTGAGTGCAGCTGAATACAGTACTAGACAATACGTCACACAATACAATAGTGAGTAGTATAGGCACTATAGACAGGATCGGAGGACTCTGTGTAGGGCGGCATAGCCTTGGGCTCCTACAAATGCCGACCGGTGTTGTGGAGGTCCCATCAGGTGAGGCGGCCTTCTTCCGGTGGTGCGGGACTACTACCAGGGGGTTGGGTCATCTGGGGTTGGCTACGGGGCGGCGTGGTGAGGTGCCTGCCACTGAGGGAGAGGCCTTTAGGTCGGGCCTCTGGACTGGGCCCAACAGGGAGAGTAGGCGCACTCATCTGCACCCATTCTGTCGAGGAGGACGTCGTCTGGTGGGTTAGGGGTCTCGTCTCGATGTCCCAGGGCTGTCCCGGAGGGTCCAAGGGCTGCAGTCTCTCACTGGCTGGGCCTTCATCTGGTGGGGTCAGCGGTTTCCTCCTCGTGAAGAGTCCGCCAGGGGTTGTTGTCGCCGGGAGCAGGTTGTATGGCTCGGACCCCAGGGAATACCACGGGGCCTTCTTAAGGGGTTGCTCCTCCAGGGAAGGGTCTCTGAGTCGAGTGAGGGTGAGGGATGCTGCTTTGCCGCAGGTGGAGGTGGGCGAACAAGGGAAATCCTCGAAGGGGGAATGTACCCCCAGCAAACATAAAATACATGGGCCAGTATTGTTCCAATGCTGGCACTCCACACTCACTCCATGTCCAGCCAGTGCGTTGTGCAGACCTCTGGCCCGTCTCTCTCTCACACTGGACTTAGTCTCAGTTATAGAGGAAGATTTTTTGGAAGTTTAGTCCGTTTTGGGCAGTTGTGGGACTTAGTCTCAGTTACTGAGGAGAATTTTTCTGAGTTTTCCTATTTTTTCAGGGACTCTGTCTCAGAAGAGTAGACTGCTGTCTTGCTCTGTGTGTGTGTGTGTTTGTGTGTGTGTGTGTGTGTGTTTTCCGGCCCGCCGTTAGTGTCCCTCACTGTAGTACGACGCCGAACCCTGAAGGGGTGCCGTTAGGGCACTTCCATGAGGGGGGGCCATTAGGGCCTGGTTAAAGGAGGCAGTGAGGGCGGCTCTGTTAGACTAGGGAAGTCCCTCACGGGGCAGTAACGGGTCTCCTGCGTCGCCCTTTAGAGGGTGGGGAGTTTAGGCGCCCGTTACTGTAGGGAACTGGCCGTTTTTTTTTTTTTTTTTTTTTGCTGGTGTTTGTCTGTGAGTGTGTGTGTGTAGTGTGCTAGTTGTCGGGGAGTTTTTCTGTGATGGAGTCTCCTCAGGATGTGCCTCCTTCGAGGCCCTTCAACATCCCACAACCTGTGCCTCAGAGGCAAGGTTCTTCTAGGCCTGCCTGCACTATGGGGAGTAAGAGGGAGCGTCGCTCTTCCACCTCTAGCTCTCACTCCTCAGTTACCGAGGATGCACGCCCCTCTCTGCCGATTTCCTCAGCTGGTGCTTCCGCCATTCGGTCTCAGCCTGACGTTTGCGAGCCTTCTACCACACCACGGCCTACCAAGGCTGCTCGCATCCACGAACGGATGGCCGTGGAAAGCGATGCCCCTGACACTCCTGTAGCCTCTTCCGCTGCTGCTCCTGACCGTGTTGATGCTGAGGGCTTCACGCCAGTTGCCACTAAGAGGTCCCGGGATCACAGACAGGGAAACGGTCCCACCCCGGCACGACGCTCAGGGACTCCTCACAGGACTCCTCTGGCTGCTCGCCCCTCAGTGACAGTGGTTGTGCCCCCTCCAACCCGCTCACAATTTCCAGCCTTTCGCGTGCCTCTGCAGGAAGGCCACGTGACCAGTTACGATGCTGTAGCAGCCCTCGAACACCACCTCCCAGGACTCAGGACTTCCAATGTCATTGGGAAAGATGGGAGCTCGGTGTTAGTACCCAAGGATGAAGCATCGTACGATCTCCTACGAACGGCGGCAGTGGACGAGGCCTCCCCCATCAAACTTGTCGAGCTCAGTCCAGGGCTACGGTCGACCAGGGCAATCGTCATGGGGTATCCCCTGAGGATGCCAGTCGACCTTCTTTTGCGCCACCCTCAGGTAGAAGAGGCTACCCGTTGCCAGAGGCAGCGCACCAGGGAGGAGACACGCCAGGTCCTTGTCACCCTCCGGGGTCCTCTGCTGCCTTCCATCGACCTAGGGAGCTGGGGCACCTACTTCCTCCGTCCCTACACTCCCGAACCACTCCGCTGCTACCGGTGTCAGCGGTATGGACACCACCGAGCCACATGCCGCAGGCCTGTAGTTTGCGGAATGTGCAGCGGACCACATGAGACAGACCACTGCCTGACCAAGTTCAAGGCCAAGGAAGTAATCGCATCCCGTTGTCCCAACTGCGCCGGCCCGCACCATGCTTGGCACCCAAGCTGCCCAATGAGAGCTGCACACGTCCTGCGGGGTCGAGAATGACAGGTGGCCTGGGTTCAGCAACAGCAAGCAACCAGCACTATGCCTGCACCACCAGGGACCTTTGTCTGGGGTCAGCAGCGCAATGCAGCAGCTCCTCCCCCTCTGGCTCTAGACGAGAGTGCTTTTCCGCCTCTCCCTTCAGCCCTCACTCATCAGTCAGTAACAGTGGAGGTCCATCATCCTACACCAGCCGTGACCCCGCCACCAACCAACATACCTGCTCCACCTTCGCCCTCCACAGCAGGCTCTCCTCAGGTTCTCTTCACGGAGAACGAACTGCGGGCTTTTGGAAGGGAGATAGCCCTGTGCTTGGCTCAGCTACTGGGGGAGCTCCATGGCAAACAAATCAACTCAACGCCCCTTCTGGATACGGTAGACAAGACTCTAACAGAGATGGTGGAAGCGAAAAAGCGGCCTCCCCCCTCTCCCTCTGCTCCTCATCCCGTATCTCCAGTCAAGGTAGTAAGGGTCAACGTCCAGCCAGGGCCAAGGAGCCAGCCAGGGCCAAGGAGCCAGCCAGGGCCAAAGAGCCAGCCAGGGCCAAGGAGCCAGCCAGGGCCAAGGTGCCTTCTGCTCCACTTCCTTAGCGTCGCCGCCGAGCCCAGGTCACCTCCTCCTCAGGGCCAGCCCCAGCCTCAGCAGTGGTAGAGGCAGAGCGAAGGGCTATTCATCGTCAGCGGCAGACAGTTTTCTCTCCAGGCCTGGTCACACCTCCACCGGCACTTGCCCCAGCCTCAGCAGTGACAGAGGAAAAATGCAGAGCTCCTGCCCCCCGGTGCCAGCCTGCACACCCTCAAGGCCCAGTTCACACCTCACCAAGGCTCCCCCTAGCTTCGGCAATGGTGGAGGCAGAGTGCGATGCTCCAGGTCTCCTGCACGGGACTGCTCACCTTTCCCCACTCTAACCACTCCTGCCTACCTCCGTGAATTGCAGTGGAACTGTTTGGGGGCGTGGAGTAAGCTCCCTCACCTCCAGGAAGTGGCTGACACGGAGAATATCCATGAATTCCTTTTGCAGGAGACGCTCCTTCCTCACGGCTCCCCTTTTAGACTCCGAGGCTACAACGGATTCTTTCTACCTAGGGTCCGGGGCACTACACGGGGTTGTGCCATCCTTGTGAAAGACTACATCCCCTGCACAGAATGCAACCCTCCTATTCACTGCGGAGAGGGTGTTGAAGTTCAAGCTGTAACCCTGCAGCTTGCCACGACTTCCTTAACTATATATAATATCTATAAAAGTCACGGTGGGACCCTAGACGTTGGGGAGCTTCTAAATCACGCTGCTGCTGTACCCACAGTCATTGGGGGAGACTTTAGTGCTCACCACCCCATCCTCTCCTCGCCCCTTCCGGCGAATGAGGCAGGACGACATGTTGCCATGGCCCTCGAGGAAACTGCAGGGATCTCCTTACTAAACAACTGTCCGAGCTCACGCATGTCAAAGGCAGCAGGCTCGACCTTTCCATTGCCTCTGCATCTCTTGCTAGTGTGTCGACGTGGTCCCTGCACTCATTCCTCACCAGCGATCACTTCGCTGTGGTGATGGAATTGCAGGCGGCTCCTCTTTCACCTCCCCCGCCGCCTCCTCCCCGCTGGGACTTACGGCGTGCACCCTGGCCAGAGTATGCGTGGGCTGTGGAGTTCGCCATGGAAACTGTTGTTCCCACGCATTCCCTTGAGGACCATGCTGAGCAGGTTGCCCATGCCTTATGTCATGCCGCTGCAGCCAGTATTCCCCTCACTAAGCGCCCCACGGTTTTTGTCAAGGACCACTGGTTCTACGAGCGGGTCCAAGAGCTTAACCATCGGCTGAACTCGGCCCGCAAGACCTACCATCGGCGGCCTTCTTCTCTGACCAGGAAATACTTGACTGCAGTGGAGCGACACGTCTCGCAGGAAAAGCGCCGCATTCGGGACGAGGCTTGGATGAGGTGGTGCAGGTCACTAGATTCCCACTCCACACTTGGTGAGATGTGGGCGCGGATTAAGTCCGTTTACTCCCCCCGACCGGCAAGAACACCTTCACATCCTGACCCTGCTGGCGAGGCACTTTGTCTTGCTGCTCATTTTGCTGCCCGTACTGCCCCCGCTAGCCTCCCACAGTCTATCGGTGATCTGCAAGCTCGTCTCGCGGGCCCCCGTAGGGCCTTGGTTGAGGCTGCTTGCTCTCGACCTGACATTGCAGACCACCTATTCACTGTTGGGGAGCTGGATCGAGTGTTAAACGGCAGAAAGGATACGGCTCCAGGCCCTGATGGCCTTGTCTACTCCCTCTTGGCTCGCACCAGCCAAGGAGGGAAGGCTCGTATCCTGGATCTGTTTAATCACTCGTGGCTTGAAGGGCGTCTCCCAGGATCGTGGAAGACAGCCATTATTCACCCCATCCCTAAGCCACACAACCCGGACTCCATGAGGCCAATATCTCTCCTCAGCTGTATTGCCAAGATTGCTGAGAGGCTAATCCTCTCTCGTCTTGGCTGGAGGTTGGGACCGCTCCATCCACGGCTCTTCGCTTACCTCCCTGGCAGGAGTGCTCAGCATTGTTTGGCCTCCTTTCTTGGCGAACTGAGGAGTGGTCGTGGCATGGCTGTCTTCCTCGATCTCGAGAAGGCGTTTGAACTTGCCAACCCGGATGCAGTACTGGCAGCCCTCGCAGCCAAGGGCGTGGGTGGTCACCTCCTCTCATGGGTGAGGGACTTCTTTCTCGACCGAGCTGCTTGTGTGCGATTCCAGGGCAAAATATCCCCCCCCTTATCCACACGTCAATGGCACACCCCAGGGAAGTGTTCTTAGTCCTCTTTTAATTAATGTGTTGATAGAGGAACTGCTCACTGTTGACTATGGTCAAGGGATTTCTCTACTGTCCTATGCAGATGACTTAGCATTGGTCTTCTCCAGGCGAAACTGCTATACCCAGGCACCAACTGCACTCGCCCGCCTTCATGACAAATGTTGCGAACTTGGTCTAAAAATCAACTTTAACAAGACCAAATGCCTACCTTTCGGTCTTCATCACCCAGACCGTCCCCTCCTCCTTGGGGGTCAACGCCTTGCCTTTGTACAATGTCACCAGTACCTAGGCGTCTGGTTCGACAGCCATCTTAAGTTTGCCAGCCATGTGAGGTATGTATGGGAACGGGCGGCTACTTGCATCTCTGCCCTCAAAGCCCTTTCCAGCCGCAATATGGGTGCCTCGTACAGCGTCCTGCATACCTTTTACACCCACGCCATCCAATCCCTTGTGGATTATGGGGCTGTATGTCTCAGAGTCGCTTCATCGTTCCCTGGAAGTGGTACAAAATACTGTCCTACGTGTGATGCTTGGGGCACCACCATGGACGCGTCTTTGTAATCTTCGGGCTGAAAGCGGTTTCCCATCTCTGCAACATCGCATTTGGGCACAAACAGCAGCTGTCGCTGCTAAGCTATGCAGGCACCGGCCCCACCTTCCTGTCTCTGTTCTCCTCCAGCGAACACTTGATCAGCCCCCGAATCCACGCCCTGGAGGTGATTGGATTTTCCTTGCCGCCAACGCAGTTCGCAGACTTGATGCCGCTGATGCGGTCAGGGGTGGTCCTGATTTGCCTGACCCTGCCTATGCTCCAGCACCACCCTGGCTTCCTCCTGTGATTAGGTGTGTTGAGCCTACTGTGGCAAACCCAAGGGCCTCTCTTCCTGCTCTTCTTCAACAGGATGGATTGCGTCGTATGGCGGCTCTCTACATTCCTGATGCTGCCGTCTATTATACAGATGGGTCTGTGGGTGCTGATGGGACTGCAGGCGCTGCTTTTATTTGTGACGAGTGGGTTGAGTCCTGGCGTATCACCTCTGGCGCTTCAGCCTACCAAACTGAGCTTGTTGCTATCCTTGGTGCTCTTCGCCATGCCGATCGCTTCCCCCATCGGCGCATCATTATACATACAGACTCCTTCTCTTCTATACATGGCCTGCAGCAGCTCAATTTCACAGACAACAGGTTCCTACTTACCTCCATCCTGGCTGTTGCAACTACCATCGCTAGCCGGGGAGGTGAAATTTATCTACGCTGGATTCCTGGACACGTTGGAATTATGGGCAACGAGCGTGCTGATGCTGATGCTCACCTCGCCTGCACTCTCCCTATCATCATCTTTCCGTTACGACTTAGCTTATCTCGCATCTTGCGACAAGTAACTGACGCTGTCCACCGTCTTTCCCGGGAAGATCATCAATTCCAGGTATACGAAGGCTCTCGCTCTGCCACCTGGTATGCCATTGCTACAACCTATACACCTGTTGATGTACCCACCGGCACACCCAATCACCTTCTTGTCAAGCTTCGCCGGTTGCGTCTGGGATATTCATGTTATAACCAGATGACTGGTGGAAACCCAGAGCTGTGCCCTCACTGCTTCGGCATTAGTGCAACACCTCTTTTACATTATATTCTTGACTGTCCCGCAACATATTGTCTTCGGCGTGGCCTTGGTGAGCAGCTTCTCAGGGATGACGACTATCCTTTGGCTGCAGAGACTATTGCTCGGGCACCTGCCTCTGTGATTTTGGGGGTTGTGGCTACCTACCCTCCCTCACGTTAACCTGTAACCCTAAATCTTTGTACAGCTTTTCTCTGACGGGCTTTTGTTTTTGCCCGTGTCCTCCCAATGGGGAGGCAAATCTAAATCATCATCATCTGGCACTCCAACTTTTCATATATCGGACCAATGATGTAAACTCTGGCATTCGATGTTGGTCCGACTTATCTCAGTTATCCGTTCGCACCCCGGAATGTATCGGTACAATACAGGATTTGTAATGGGCCGGTGATGGAAGCCTTAATCGTGTCTTAATCTGGTGTAAGTAATCGGGCCAATTTACAAGCAAGGGTGTCTGGATAGCTCGAAATTAACAGATCTTGAAATTGACTTTTTCTTCCTTTGAGGGAATAACATTGTAAAGTTTTAGCCTTAAAATGCTTCTTAAAAAAAAAAAAGTTAAGATTCGAACTTCGTCCTCTGATCGTCTACCGTTCAGCCCACGCATCTGACAACTTGATTTAGTGGAATCTCTTACGCAGCTTAGTCTATGAGTACACACTATGGTATGTTGCCAGATTACTATAGTAGCTCCTTATGCCCCGAATTGCTGGCAAGTTATGGAATGTCTGAAATGAAACAAATTATATTTAACTGCCTGGTGCGGGGCTCGAATCTATATGTGCATCTTACCACTGAGCCACGGATGAAGTTCATCAGTATTGCAACTCTGACCATTTTATAGACCAGTCGTATATATTTTGTGTGTACACCAATGCTCCTTTAATATTAATATTATCAATTATGATCTATAAGCTGAAAACAAGTTTAGTTCCATAAAAACATTACCAAAAATAAGACTTTTGTTTCATAACAAGACAGTAGCGTGTGGAAAACTCCCATCTCTATCGAATTTTATTTGTTATATAAAATATATTCCAATTATCCAATTGATGAAGATGATCTATGATGGGTGATGTATAATTATATCACTCAGCTGTTAGCTGCATGTTTGACAGGCATGGTCAACAATTCATATATTGGGCCAACTTTTTAATACGAATCTTGACCCAGTTTTCGAGAGAGTGAAAAAAGGTATATTTATATATCTGTCCAATACATGTTTTACATCAATAGGCCCAT
>JAGKTI010020433.1:0-16332 GCA_018397915.1 Birgus latro | reverse complement strand
ACACACACACACACACACACACACACACACACACACACACACACACAAAACCGGCCTATGGTAAGTGTCTAGTCCATATGTAGTTTCAAAGTTCAGTACAGTCAGCTATTCAAGCTGGGAATACGAAAGCGTTCAACAGTCAGTGAACGAAATTACTCCAAGTTTTAAGTAAAGGCATTTTCATTTTGATACGTGCAATAAAGAAGCTAGTACTGACGTGACGTAACATGACCCACCCAGATGCGTATTTGAAGAATTTGGTAACGTGTGGGGCCAAGCAAGGGGAGGCGGGGGAAGGGTACCGTAGCATAATTAGGCAGGCATGAGTGAAGCGGCTGGGTGGCGGAGTAGGAGTATTGTAGAGGAATTTGCCATCCCCTGTTTGTATATCTACCTACCTGTTAAGGAAGACGACAGGTTTCTTCTCATACAGGAATGGTAATTTCTAATTGTCCGTCCATTTGTTTGAAAGCCTGGCCATACGTTAATAGAGTTTTCTTCCGTTTTTCTTAATATTGTCTTCAACTTCTGTTTTCCTATCCACGCTGATTTCTTTCTCCAGCTCCCATTTTCTGCACCATTCATTTTATGCTGTTTGTGAGGCGAGGTACTGTTTACTGATTGATGTTGTTTCATAAAGATGGTGGTGTCAGATAAGGTGGTAGTGGACGAAAGCTGTCAAAGGCGAAAGAGGAGTGGTGCATGCCAGGATGTGGCCAAAAGGATTGCACGATTATCTGTTGCTCAATGAAGATAATGTTTATATATGCTTGTATTTTTCTTACTGGATAATGGAGTTTATTAACGAAAGTGGAATGACTGGAAAGCTGGTAAATGGTGTGCCTATGCTGGTGGATAGTAACGGTGCTGAACATACGCAGTCCTGCTTGACAGGTTGTTGGTGGTGAATATAAATGGTGTCCCTCACAGGTGAACAAATGTGCTGTCGATAACTAACAGAGAAGATATTTATAGATTAACAATAATGAGGTGTGATTTACAGTATGAAATATGAATGTATGTATGCATTGTGAATGACAGCATGTATTGCGAATGACAGTATGCACTGAATGACAGTATGCGTTGTGAATGCCAACATGCAGTGTGAATGTCAATAATGTAATGACATTGTCAGTATTTAGTGTCAATGGCAGTATGCAATTTCCATGACAGTGTGTCGTGTCAATGACAGTATACAATGTCACTGACTGAAGTGTCAATGTAGTGACAGTATGCGGCCTTAATGTCAGTGTGAAGTGGGAGGTTTGGATGTCTGCCAATAGTTGCTTCATAAATTATAAGTTAAGTGATGATCATTAAACAATAACAATATGCTTATAATACTTTAAATATATCAGTAATACCAGTAAAGATTAATCCGTCCGTTCATCCATCCATCCATTGCCAAAATTCTAATCCCAGAAATCATCCAAGGTGACTACGAAACAACACCTTCAAGCCTCGGGTGGATAGATCATTATATCCAAACTGTGTGATCTGTATTTCAAAATTATTATGCACCTGGTGTAGCTACTTACCACGCGTAGCGACATCAGAGCGTCGCGAACAGCTACCATTGTGTGTATGGGGAGGAAGAGGGAGTGCAGGGGAAGTTAAGACAAGAATCCCAGCTGGACGGAGAGTTATATCCAATTTAAAACATTCACATTTCTTCATAGTCTGAGATCCTCCCACTGTGTGATTACATATTAAAGTGGAATCTTTATGCTCCACAGCGTATGACAAATGAAATCGGACTTTAAAAAGGATTATTTCAGATAAATTCATAACACCCTACTCTGAGGCCGCCATATATGGCACTTACCTTCAACCTCACTGTTTCTGCCTGAAGTGATCCCTCCTTGATGATGATGATGATGATGATGATGAGATTCGCCACACGGGTGTGGCAAATATCATCATCATCATCATCATCATCATCAAGGAGGGATCACTTCAGGCAGAAACAGTGAGGTTGAAGGTAAGTGCCATATTCCTCCTTAGTCTTCACCTCTTATATACCACCTCCACCTCTCGCAAGCACTCGCCTCCCCTGGATAAATGGTGCCAGTCAGTGTTTCACAGCTGTTTTTTTTAAGCATGTGCTGTAAGATTTTGAGCTGTATACGGCAGTTCTTGAGAAACTGAACTATGTTGATCTGTTGTATTTTTTTTTCAATTTCTGTATACGTATGGAGGCCAGGACACCTCTGCTTCCTGGAAACAGCAAAGGGAGAAGGAGGGCAAGGAAGGAGGTTATAGGGAGTTGTCAGGCCTAAAACTAGGGCGGGCCTCTCATCATGCCAGGGAGGCACTCACTGCCCCGGGCAACAGACCCTACACAAACACACAACACATCCCAGAACCGTAATCTAGTTACACTTTCTTTTATAGTAATTTATTCTGCCTGTTACACCCAATATTCTCTTTTATGTTAGTTATCTGTGTAAATAATATCAACAAAGTTTGCCTCAGGAACGTAGAAGAGGATGGTAATATGCAACGTGTAAATTATATCGGTGAGAAAGAGCCGCTACAAGTCCCCTGGCACCAAGAATATGGCCCTCAGCTGAAGGGAGTGTGTGTATACTTCCATCACACACACACACACACACACACGGACACGGACACATCCATTTACCCTCAGGCGACCTTATGTGGAAAGGAATGCAGTTACAAGGTGAAGAGAGATGCGATGGGAGAGAGGAAGGGAAAGATAAAGGGTGGGGGAAGTTGGGTGGTAGAGAATGGGGAGGAATTGAGATGTAGAGAAGACTGAAGAAGGGTGATGAGGGGATATGGTGATGAGGTGCAAGAAATTAATAGAAGGAATAGAGGAACATATGTTGGAAAGGCGGAAGCGAGCGAAAGAGGAAAGAAATTGAGGGATGAGGTGGGGTTAGGAAAATAGAGAAAAGGAGAGCGGGAGACGGAGTTAGACAGACGAGAAAAGCGACAGTCAGTAGGCTGGTTGGCCCATTGCAGCTTCTGTCCACGGGCATGAGTAGACGACGGGAATATGTTTAAGGAATATTAAAAAAAAAAAAATCACCCCCACCAACGAAACCCTTCAGCCAAAACTGTGTGTGTGAGAGGGAGAGAGAGGGAGATGTGACACCACTTTATCATAACTGTTTTGGAAATCTAACAGAAAAGCATGAAAGAAAACTACAGTATGTACTGCCGCGCTGAAACTTTGAAAAATAATTGTCGTGAGTAATTTATTATCTCGGACGAGTCTCATACCAAAGCCTCTTCTTGAAACTCTTAATCTAAATATCAACTGCTATATTATTGAAATAAATAATAAATTTACTGGATCTCGGATATAGTAAAACAGGGTAGACTAAGACCGTAGAATCATCTGGTTATGTGAGACCGTAAGAGTATTTGTCTGGTAGGAAAGAGGAACTACAGCGGTAAATCATGAATGTTAACTGCGCTGACGGAAGTATGCGCTTTATAAGCTCGTAGTTCGTTCTTGCAGTCTACAACAAACTATTTAATTCACCTTAGGGTAGATTTTTCGAACTTACGTTGTATGTAGCCTTCCCCTAATCTGAAGTAAATTGTTTAGTAAAGCAAGAAGACTCGAGACAACACGTCCTTGGAGTGAAGGGGTTAAGATGGGAGCGGACACTGACGTTCAAATCAACCGTATGGAAATGAAGAACGTTAGGTTATTCAAACACCGTGCAAGAAGATGATAGAATAAGAGACTGACTAAATGAGAGGTAAATAATAAAAAGGGAAAATTACATGAAGGCCAACTATAGTGTGGAGGCCAATTACTGCATCAAGGCCAACTATATATAGCATCAAGGCCGACTATAGCATCAAGGCCAGCAACAGCATCAAGGCCAACTATAGCATCAAGGCCAGCTATAGCATCAAAACCAACTAGAGCATCAAGGTCAACTATAGCATCAAGGTTAACTACAGCATCAAGGTCAACTATAGCATCAAGGTTAACTACAGCATCAAGGTCAACTATAGCATCAAGGTTAACTACAGCATCAAGGCCAACAACATCATTGCCAAAAGCATAAGGGCCAGCTACATGGAGTCCATCTACATCAAGGCCAGGTAAATCATGGCCAGCTAGATCAAGGCCAACTACTTCAAGGCCACGTCAAGGCTAATTATATCAAGACCAGCGAGGCCAACTAGTACATCAATGCCAATTACCACTTCAAGACTAACATCAATACCAAAAATGCGTCAGTTCTCCCTCCCCCCGTCCCCAAAGAAAATGACAGGATGAAATAAAAAAAACGTCATCTTTAAGGGTCAGCTAATGTAGACTATTTTTCTCCCGTCTACTACAAGGTTAAGTCAGATATAATGGTCTGGAGGAGGTGGGAATGCAGGACAGTCCACATATAACGCTTCGGGTGATTTTTCGTGTGTTATGGGGACGGCTTGGTGTTATAATAGTCTACCCTGTATCATTTATTCATTTCCTGTCCCCACGGCCACAGTCATGCCGTCATTAGCCGACTGAGCCGTACCCACAGTTTCCAGTAGAGCGCTATTTACGAACCACGCTGTGTATTAAGACATTGGCCCTGAAGGGGAATGGAGACCTAACCTGTCCACTAAAAGCGTTTCTTAAGATCATTTGGATCCTTTGTGTTTGGTGCACGTTCTCTCATTATTATGTAAATTTCGTCGCCTTGGTATTGATTACCATTATTTGCAACAATGACATGGATTACAGGAGGGATATTGCACCATCTAATTCTCATTGAAATGCAGGATATAAGTAAAATACAGAATATATGGAGTGGATGGGAAGTTGTTGAAGGCAGTGAAGAGTATGTATGAGGGTGCTAAGGTTGCATTGCGTGTGGATGGCAAACTGAGTGAATCTTTTCATTTGAAGGTTGGATTGAAACAAGGATGTGTCATGTCTCCATGGTTGTTCAATCTGTATATGGATGGGGTTATAAAAGAGATACAAGGTCGGGCAGTGGATGTTGGAGCGGCCCTAGTGAGAGAGGGCAGTGTTTGGAAACTCCCTGTACTGTTGTTTGCAGATGATACTGTGTTGTTGAGTGAAGACGAAGGGGAGCTGCAAGGCTTGGTAGATGAGTTTGGGAGAGTGTGTAAGAAACGGAATCTAAAGGTGAATGTGGGGAAGAGTAAAGTGATGGTCTTCGAGAGAAGTGAAGCCAGTGAGTGTACAGTGAGATTGGATGGGAAAGAAATGGAGAATGTGAGTGAATTTAAGTACTTGGGCAGTGTGATGAGTAAGGATGGTAGTCTGGAGGGTGAAGTGCTCGAAAGGGTACAGCAGGGAAGGAAGGTTACTGGTTTGTTGAAAGCAGTGATAAGAAACAGGGAGGTGAGCATGGAAGTGAAAAAGTTGTTACATGACAGTATTGTGATACCAACTCTAACATATGGAAGTGAAGCTTGGACCCTGTTGGAAGGACAGAAGTCAAGAGTGAGAGCAGTGGAAATGAGTCATTTGAGAGGAGCATGTGGAGTCACATGGAGAGACTGACTAACAAATGAGGAAGTGAAGGAGCGTTGTGGTGTGGTTGAGGACGTGATGGGAAGCGTTAGGAGAAACACGTTAAAGTGGTTTGGGCATATGGAGAGGATGGAGAGTGAAAGATTGACGAGGAGAGTGTATGTGAGTGAGGTGGAGGGGGCGAGAGGGAGGGGGAGGCCGAGGATGAGATGGAGGGATGGAGTGGAGAGGTATGTGAGAGAGGGGGGTGTGAGTTGGAAGCGTGGTAGTGAAATGGCAGGGGACAGAGTGACATGGAGGCGATTTGTTTGTGGCCACCCCGTTCGGATTGAGGCGTCTGGCAATAGATAGATAGAAAGAGAATAGCGAAGCTCCCCCTCAACCTCACCTGGGCCAGTCACCGACCCCAGGAGGAGATACCCAGAGAGCGGAAGTGAGCGGCACGTGCTCCGCTTGAGACAGGCACACCTATACTTCTCCCGTGCGCCCCTCTCGCACTCAAGTAAGGCACCGTGCAGGTAGCAGTAACAGTGCATTACATTTCCGCCGTACCAGCCATCGCCAGGTTCAGGGTGGGGCTACTTATGCAGTCCCAGACAGCATTCCGGAGTCGGTCACTAGCCGCCCACCTGCTTCTTCCTTCCCTCAGACATACCGGGTGACGGCCACCTTGCAGCGTACGGGGAGATGGCCACCTCGCCGCCCTCGCTGTAACTATCCATAAAAGGAGGAAGAGTGACGGTCACCTTGCCGCACGTCACGTACTCACACCGGGTGACGGCCACCTAGCCGCACACGGGGAGGAGACGGTCAACTGCCGCCCTCGCTATAACTCCATAGAAGGAGGTAGAGTGACGACCACCCTGCCGACGTGCTCACACCAGGTGACGGCCACCTTGCCGCACGTGCTCACACCGGGTGACGGCCACCTTGCCGCACGTGCTCACACCGGGTGACAGCTACCTTGCCGCACGTGCTCACACTGGATGACGGCCACCTTGCCTTACGTGCTCACACTGGGTGACGGCCACCTAGCCGCACACGGGGAGGAGATGGCCAACAGCCGCCCTCGCTATAACTCCATAAAAGAAGGTATAGTGACGGCCACCTCGCCACACTCACTCACACCGGGTGACGGCCACCTAGCCACACACGGGGAGGACATGTCCAATAGCTGCCCTCGCTCTAACTCCATAAAAAGAGGGATAGTGACGGCCACCTCACCGCGTTTACCCACACCGGGTAACGGATACCTAGCCGCACACGAGGAGGAGTCGGCCACTAGCCGCCCTTGCTCTATCTCTATAAAAGGAGGGAGGGAAGGTGACGGCCACCTCGCCGCACCTAGGAGACGGCCACCCAGCTGCTCTACTAAAAGAAGGGGCACAGGAAAGTGCCCTCACCCTCTCTCCCCACAGAGACGTCCTTGCTCTCGACCAGCGGCTGGAGGAGGCCTGGCAAGGACCCTTGGTATCGGGAGTCCTAGCCCTCTCCCTCCACCCCTGGCGATCCCAGCCCCTGTCGGACTCTGTCGCACCGAGCTGCTGCATTCCAGACCTGACGGAGGCCCAGCACCGAGACCGCAGCCCTGGGACCAGTCGAGACGTCCCTAGGACCCCGGGGAGAGACTTCTCCAGCCCCAAGCGACGTCCCCAGAGTAAGCGCAGGCAAACACGCCTCCTCGCCCTGTTCGGGCCCAGTCCCCAAGCCCGGGGCCCCCCTCTCCCCTCCCCGTACTCCTGTGGAAGGGCCCACCCTCTCCTGCACGGCCTTCTGATAACGCCCGGACGAGACTGTACGGGTCGGCCTCCAGTCAGCCACCGGAAGTCCTGACGACCCGGGGCATCCTGATGCAGGCCGCCAACCAGCCCCAGCCCTCTCCTGCCCCCAAGTCCTCTGGTTCTGTCTATCTCTGTGTGTTATAGCTATTTTCCTGTAAAGTGTGTATTCATGTTGTGTCAGAGTTGTAATTTGTTGGTAATATACGTGTAAGGTTGTCGCCCTGCCTTTTTATGCCCTGTTCCCTCGGATTGCCTCAATAGAGCCCAACCCAGTCTAGAAAGAGAACCCCGTTCCAGGCTCCGTGTATAAGAGACGAGAAGTCGCACCCTAAAACACGCAGCACAACACTCATGTATGTTATCTGTATCTTTCCATTATTGATGAACAACACACAAGACAATTTTGATGCCTCCAGTACAAAACCATACGAGTGAGACACCTCTCCCTTATGAGTTTAATTCTGCGTATGCCGGTAATATTCTCTTTTATGCTATTTATGTAAGCATGCCGTCGTTAATACCATATAAATATCATGAAAGAATATCAAGATGTAATATTCACGATGCATCACTTAAAACTAGGTGCTGAAAAGCCTCGCGAAGTCGACGAGTCCCGCATCCTGCGTTGCCATGGAAATTGTTGCCACAACAGGAGCGACCCTGCCGACATCCTTCCTCCTCGGTGGCCAACCTAAAAATGACGATATTTCCACTATTGCATCTTCCGAGATTGTTTCTTTGGTACAGACCGGTGGGGAAACGGATATTATAACACTAACATTAGTTATTTCGTGTATAATAAGTTGAATAAGGGAATTTAACGCGATTATAAGTGCTTAATCAGTGTTCCCAACCCTAAGAATGTTTCTTACCCTTTCGTTCCTTAGGTAAAGAGGAATAACCACGAAACCTAGTCCACTTATATTGTTAGATTATATTTATTTATCGGTAATGATATATTCAGACTTTAAACCTTGCCAACAAATTTCTTGTTTCTATTTCCCGAAGACATACTATGATCTGGTAACTGTGTGAGGTATGACGGAGCTAATACGCTATTCACGAAAAATCTTAACCAATTGTTACGATACACTTGTCACCACAGAAATGAATTGCTTTCAGAAATAGGTCTGCACAGACGTATTTTCGATGGATATTCACTCTGGTGTCGTTATGGAGTCCTTGGTACCTTTAGGGAGGCAGATAAAAGCATAAACCAACAATCTTATACACAGCTTAAGATGAAGAAAGTTTATGAATGTTGCTCTAGTTTTGGTGGAACTAATTCAATCGCGACACCTAGTGTGCTTTCAGTGTGCACATGTTCTCTGGTTTATTTACATTACACAGCTACTCAATAACTGTTCCTTTTGCCAGACACAACGTTGACGATAAATAGCATATAGTGGACCGACGTTGCTAAATTAAACATTATATCAATATTTAACCATAACTGTTTCATGACATTTTGGTAGAGGTGAGAAGAGAAGCTCTTGCTGGTAAGAAACGTATCTTAATTTGGTTGAATTTATTTTCGTGAACGTCTCTTGTGTCATAATTAGGTATTTCAAGTAGGTAATATTCTGCGTGAAGGTGTCATAAAGTGTACCCTTTACACAAACAAGGAGAAAGAAAAAATCGGCCTCCAAATAAAAAATATCGCGAAACATAATTCGTTATTTTTTCTGCCTGTACTCCCTTGCTCAGACACAAATATGGCTGCCTAGGCTGCTCCCGCCTCCAACATTTAGTAGCAGATTCCAGGACTATGGTTATTTTTCGACCCCTTTTGAGGTATTCGATGGTGACAAGGTACGTGAACTGACCCCCCACAATGTGCTACTGTGGCAGTGGAAGTAATAATAATGTCGTGTGAGATTGTAATTGGCGTAAGAGATTGGCGGCACCTTTGATCTCAGGATCAACACAACGACCGCTCGCCGCCTCCTCACATGTTTACCAGGAAATACTGGAGTCACACGTACTTCCCAACGCTAGTGGTTATATTTATTGCCAATACAATAAGTGAATTTGCATTTATGGTGCGCTACTTTGCCTGTGAGGGTGAAAATATGTCTCATAAGAGTGCAGTAGACGTGTGTCAGTCGTGGAATTCAGGTAGAGGGCAAGGGCAGCTGAATCACAGTTCGCACGTTTTCTTCTGAATATTGCAGGACAGTCCCTAACACACGCGAGAGGTAAGTAGGTCTGGTATTTACATGCAAAGGTTTTATTTTCTAGGTCAGGTGGGTGAAGTGTGAACAGGGTGTAAGGAAATAAAGGAGAGGGGGGAGACATTCGGAAGGGGGATCGTTCACCACGGGCATGCCATTTCTTTAAATATTGCGGTCAGATGGCATCTCGTACACCATTGGTAAAAGAAATACAAGACAAGGCATTGATTTTGAGGTGTATTTGATATGTGCTTTTTTCCCCTTTTATTGAGTAGAATTGGCAAAAGTAATTGACTACTATGGTGAAGTTTTGGGTTAGGTTACTTTTCTCATGACATTGTATCCTTATTTTGTGTTGTATTGCTTGTTACTGCTTTAATAATGTGTTGAATTGTATTGAATATTGCAGTTGAATGATACAGTAATTTTTAGGTGATAGATTATGCATGGCAGAAATTATAAAATCACTGACATACTAACATTAATGGTAAAGTTTGGCTCCATAAAATCCAAACATTTGCAATAATTCAAAACATGCTTAGAGTGAAGATATTATTAGCTGATTTAGGTAAATAATTTTCTGAGTAACTGGAGGGGGAGGCAGTGGCTCGATCGGTAGAGATGTGGGCTACAGTCCCGACGGACCCAGGTTCAAATCCACGCTGGAGCAGGATTTAAGGATTTGAATCTCATTAAATTAGGCTTTACAGATCTACCAGAAGACCAGAAGACCCGCCGACATGTCGTAAAAATACCCCAACTAATACCAATACACCGGTCCTGTATGAGACAGTCCTTGCATGTTAGCGCCGGAGTGGTGACATGTAGAGGTGTATGGTATGTAGGAGGACTGCTGGGCCTTGATAGCAGGCTGTGAAAGCCTGTGCCCAGAGTCGGACACATAAAAAAAAAGTGAATAAAAAATAAAGAATAAAGTGAGGATTCCGGTAAGTCAGTGGTTTTCGGAACAGAATTTCCTTAACAGAATTATATTAGTGTTAATGGAAATTTCCCCTTAAATAGGTCAAATAAGTACTGGGAAAAAAGTTTATTTTCTGTATTTTCCGACTATTTTTTTAGGAGGAGATTGCAGATTAGTGGAGTCGTTAATTATGAGTTCAGCAGTTATGGGATTCTACTGTGTATTTATGACAGTTGTGCAAAGGATTTTTTTTTTTTACATAACGTTACATACTGCAACTGAATTTTTCGTATCCCTGGCTATTGACCCCCTTGTCTGACCTGTACAGGGATCCGAGTTATGAGTGTCCAACATACTGAGGCTTGACTGTACAGGCAAACCTCGATTTACAATACCCCATGGATGCGATACCCCAGAATAATGATGAGGGTAGAAATACCACTTTACCCCGCCTGTCGTAGGCCTGCGCCCAGTTTTGTGATTTTTTTTTTTTTTAATACTGATTTTGATGACATTTTTTATTTGAATTTTTTATTTAGGTTGATTTATAAATTGTTTTTAGACTTAGATTAATGTGTTTTAGTCATAGGTGGAGTGAACATTGTCATCTAACCCATCAGATGAGGTACAAAACAGTGTGACAACTAGGCGACTCAATAAGGAATATTTCGTGTTTGACCATTGAAGTGTCATCTAACCTATCATGGAATACATAATACTGCAATAATTTTTTAATAAATATTAATAATTGTGAAACCTTTAGATAGTAAATATTTCATGCATTGAGGAAAACTGTGATCGATGGATCGTCTGTTTACGTTTGGGCTGTTCTAGGAAAAAGCCTTGAAAATACAAAGGAATTTCTAAATAAATGTTGGAAAATAAGAGAGACGAAAATAAAGGAGCTCAGCAACCATAACATTTGCTAAAACGACATAAAGAGGAGCCTTTATACAGGCTATTCTGATTGCATCATCGATCGATAAATTATGTGTTCACATTCAGGCTGTTCAAAGGAAAACGCTTTGAAAATACAATGGAATTTCTAAATAAATGTTGGAAAATAAGAGAGAAGAAAATAAAGGAGCTCAGCAAGCAGAACAGTAACAAAAACGACATAAAGAAGGGCCATTGAAAAGGCTATCCCAATCTCTTCATTGATCGCATTCCCCATCATAAGAATTTCCTGTCAAAATATCAACGATTCTCCATCACAACAATTCGCACTTTGAACGATTCTGCGTCATTCTTACATTATTATTATGCATAACAGATACAGGTATTTAGCCCAGGGACCATTTGATGGTGGGATTGTATATAGTGCTGCTGCTTCTTCTCTACCAAGCTTGAATATGAATCAGAGATTGCATTCTCCAGTGACCTTGACTTGGTACAAGTGAGATGGGCACTGGTTTTAAGCTTAGGTTTGCTTCTTTTATGGCTGTTAGGCCATTTAGATTGGCTTTAAACTTTTTTTTTTTACTCATTTTGGTGGATTTAGGACTTTTTTATTTTTTCTTCAGGAAGGTATAAAATGTTTAATTTTCACCTAATTTTAACATGTCATTTTAACTTTTTTTTTCTTTGTTTTCCCATCTTGAATATTTTATGATAAAGTACAACTATCCAGCTTTAAAATGATACCAAAACCAGCATTCTATCATGAAAACTGTATTTACACAGGCCGATCAAAGAAAAATACCGTGGCTTGATGATGCAGGTTAGCGCGAGAACGGCTGACTCTAGGACAGATGTAATCTGACTGGGGCTGAAACCTGATAGGGTTAATGAGGGTACAAATGCTTTGTCATGCAGTCATCTTGTCACATTTAGATCTCTGTTTTGTTGCATGACCTTCATAACACCAGTTACTCTCCTTCATTGCTTCACTCTTCTTTCCACTTCCTCAGCACATCTAAATCTCTTTTCTGTCAATGCATTCAGGCACTTAACTCCTGGTGAGAGAGTTTGTTGCTCTGATGAAAATCACAGTAACATTTATGCCAGCATATAACTTGTGTAAAAATTGGTTTTGGACTGTAATTGCATGTAGGTCCACCCATTCACAGTATCAGACACACCCAGATACTCTTTTAGAGCCATGAATATGATTAAAAAAAAAAAAAAGTAATCTTCCTTATTGGAACATAGCTGCCATCTCAAGAATTTTTCAGTTAACATGGTGGTTTTTATGAACATGTTTATAGTGGTCTGCAAGGAATTACTTCGCTATAGCTTGCATCCTCAAGCATCTGGACAATCTCGTTTTCTTTCACCTCATCATCTGCACCCCTTATATTCCATGCAGCTAACCGTTCCAAGTCCTCAGTTTGGTCCTTAGTCGTCATCTTTTGGTCAGTCCTGGTCTGAGGCTTCTTGTTCGTATTTTTAGTTGTTTTCTAGAGACGGGCACTAACCCTCCGCCAACCCACTTGTTGTCACTTAGGGAACACATGTTGGTTAGTTATAAGGTTACCACCGAGTGTTGTAAATGTTTTCCTGGTTTACAGGAAATCATTTGGCTTGCCACTCAGTGTAGAGCTACCCCAAGAACAGAGTATCACTACACTAAGTGGGTGGATGATGGGTGCTCCCACCTACCACTAATGTAAATGCATATAAAACAAAAGTGGTGATATTTAGGGCTGTTGGCGGTATTGTCAAAGCAGAGGGAGGGTGGCCTTATGTTGTTTGCCACAAGGGTGTTGGAAGTAACTTCATCTCATGCAGTGTTTGTGATAGGTGGGTGCATATGAGATCTAGTGGTATTAGCAATAGACTATGAGATAATGCTGATTTTGTGGATGCTGTCAGAGCATTTTGAGATAATCTTTCTGTGTACTTATGTATTGCCAGTCACCTTAATCCCGTAAGGAGTGGCCACAAACAAATTGCCTCCATGTTGCTCTGTCCTCTGCCATTTCACTGCCCTACTCCCAGCTCATCCCCCCCCCCCATTTATATACTTTCCTACTACATCCCTCCATCTCATCCTCGACCTCCTCCTCCCTCTCCCCCACCACCTTACTCATGTACGCTTTCCTCATTAGTCACTCGCTCTCCATCCTCTCCACATGGCCGAACCACCTCATTATATTTCTCCTAACGTTTTCTTTCACATCCACATCCGCACCATAATGCTCCTCGACTTCCTCATATGTCAGTCCATCTCTCTATGTAACTCCACATGCTCCTCTCAGATAATTCATTTCCACTGCTCTCACTCTTGACTTGTGTCCTTTCAACAAGATCAAAGCTTCACTTCCATATGTTAGAGTTGGTATCACAATACTATTGTGCAGTGACTTTCTTTTACTCCTTGCTCACTTTCCTACTTCTTATCACTGCTTTCAAAGAACAAGCAACCTTTCTCCCTTGTTTTACCTTTTCAATCACTGCTTCCTCCAAACTCTCATCCTTACTCATCATACCACCCAAGTACTTAAATGCACTCACATTTTCCATTTCCACATCATCCAACCTCACCATACATTCAGTGACTTCATTTCTCTCAAAGACCATAATTTTATTTCTCCCCACACTCTTCTTTTGATTTTGTTTCATACACACTCACCCAGACTCATTCACCAGGCCTTGCAGTTCCCTTTCATCTTCAATTAACAAACAGTATCATCTGCATACACAAGTAGAGGAAGTTTCCAAAAGCTGTCCTCTCTCATTAGGGCTACTCCAACATCCACTGCCATATCATGTATCTCTTTTATAACCCCATCCATATACAGATTGATCAACTGTGGAGACATGACACATTCCTGTTTCAGTCCACCATTCAGATAGAAAAATTCACATAGTTCACTATCCACATGCACTGCAGCCTTAGCACCCTCATGCATACTCTTCACGGCATTCGACAACTTCCCATTTACACCATGTATTTGTAATATTTTCCACATTCCTTGTCTATCCACCCAGTCATATGCTTTCTCCAAATCCATTAAGGGCACATGCAACTTCTTTCCCTTCTCTAGAAGCTTTTCCACTAAAAACCCAAGAATATCTGATCTATACAACCACTTCTCTTCCTAAAACCTCCCTGTTCTTCAACTAATTCCTCTGTTATTTCCCTAACTCTGTCAGTAAGTATCCTACCATATACATTTCCTATTACACTCAGAAGACAAATGCCCCTGTGATTACTACACACATCTTTTTCCCCTCTTCCTTTGTACAGGGGAATAATTATATCTGACTTCCAGTCCTCCAGAACTCCACCTTCCAATCTGCATATCATCTATATACTCGTATATCCATTTTACTACTGTCTTTCCCCCATGTTTCAACATTTCACCACACACTCCATCAATTCCTGGGGCTTTCTCCATTTTGACTTTCTTCATTAATTCTGCTACCTCCATCCTACTGATCTCTTCCTCCCTTCTCACCTCCCTCCTTCTCCCAGCCATTTTCCAGCCACTTACACTCGCATTACTTTCATTCTCTATGTTTAACAGTTCCCAAAATTGTTCTCTCCATCTACCCACTTTTCTCGTTTCTCCACTAGCGGCCTACTACAGTATTTGTATCTTTCACTCCCCTGCTACCTTCTTTATCACCCTGTCTATCTCTCTTTACTTCTTGCCAGAACATATTCTTACACACCCTCTACTTTACACTCAAATTCCCTCCAAATTCCTCATCCACTCTCTTCTTACAGTCTGTCTTACTAATCTCTTTGCCTCGCTCTCTTCCTTTCTACATATAACTCTCTTCCATCTCTCAGCTACCTCAAAGCCCCTGCTTGCTATCCACTTACTATATGCTTTCCTCTTTTGTGCCACAGCTTGTCTCGCCTCTTCATTCCACCATACTGTTCCTTGCACCCCCTTTTGTCTTCTATTCATCCCACACATCACCTCATATGCCACACAGATTTCTTCTGTGAATATCTTGCACAGACCTTTGGCCTCCCCCATCTGCTCCTAATCATATTTACCCAATTGCTCCTTCACTTCTCTCTTATATTCTGCCTTTTTTCCATCTTTTGCAGACTTTCTACCCTTTTTGTATGGTCTACATTACTTCCTCCTATCCTTCTCTCCTTCTGTTCTTTCATTATATTTGAACCTTGACTTTTACCATCACCAATTGGTGGTCAGAAAGTCAACTCCCCCAACCTATGTATGCTCTTGCCTCCATGTTCTCCACACACACATAATTAGTCATTGCCTCCCTTTCATTAAGTCCACCACCCACCCTTCTCATCACTTGCCATGTATACCTGTGTATATCATTTTGTGCCTAAAGAGGGTATTGGCCCTCACCAGTCTCATCCCTGCACAGATGTCCATTAGAGATTGTCAGACATGATAAGATTGTTCTTGATGGTGAGTCTCTTGATTGTGTAGAAGAGGTTTTATATTTGGTACTTATTATGTGCTGGAGATGGGGCTGGAGCTAGCTCTGTGGCTAGGGTAAGGAGAGGTTGGAAGAAGTTCAGGGAGCTGTTGCCTTTCCTGACATTGAAAAGGCTCTTCTTCCTGCTAAGGGATCTTTGCATGTGGCGTGCATTAGGAGTGTAATGCTGTATGGTAGTGGGACTTGGACAGTAGAGGAAAAGAATATTTGTAGGCTCAAATGTAAAGAAATGACAGCAGTTAGTTGGATGTGTAGTGCATCCTTGAACGAGAGGCCTGGGGGATGAGGCTTACGATTGAAGAGTTGAGTGGAAGGATGGGACTGGAGTGTACGAGGTGGTATCCAAAATTTTTTCGGACCTAAACGGGTTGTAGTAGCGTGATGTGCTTCTACATTTTTTTTTTTATTTTAATGCAAGGAAGAAGGAACCAAAGGCCACAGGCCTGTATACTGTTCCTTCCAAGAAAAAGCAAAAACAATACAAAAGAGAGCCAAATTCAAGATCCGTTCAATTCGAGATGCCTGGACACACTGCGTTTGAAAGACTGGAGATCATAGGAAGTAGGAAATACAGACAGAGGAAGACAGTTCCAGAGTTGA
>JAGKTI010020431.1:0-16333 GCA_018397915.1 Birgus latro | reverse complement strand
CCTTCCACATCCATTCTATTACTATCTCTCCCCCATGCTTCAGCATTTCACCACACACTCCATCAATTCCTGGGGCTTTCCCCATTTTAACTTTCTTCATTGGTTCCACCACTTCCATCCTGGTGATTTCTTCCTCTCTTCTCACAATGCGATAGTAATCGCAGATAAGTGTGCGCCCACCATTATCAAAGGAATATTTCGGAGCTGGATTGTTGTGTTTGGCACACCTAGAAAAATTCTTACAGACAATGGCTGTGAATTCAATAATGCGGAAATGCGAGCATTGGGAGAGGCCTTCAATATCAAGATCATGACAACGTCTGCAGAGAGTCCTTGGAGCAACGGAGTCTGTGAGTGTCAAAATGCAGTCATTGGTGACGTTATTAGGAAGGTAATGGCTGATAGCCAGTGTGAATTGGATGTGGCCTTGGCATGGGCAGTATCGGCAAGAAATGCTCTCACCAATTACTCAGGCTTTTCTCCTAACCAACTTGTTTTTGGTCAAAACCCTAGTCTGCCTAATGTGTACGCAAATGATCCTCCAGCCTTGGAACCTTCATCACCATCGAAAATTGTGAGAGACAACTTGAGCGCTCTTCATTTAGCTAGACAAGAGTTTATAAAGACCGAATCAGATGAACGCTTGGCTAGGGCTCTGCGGCACAACGTACGTTCGAGTGACCTAAACGACATCCGGAATGGAGATGAAGTCTTCTACAAGAGAAATGACAGTCATGAGTGGCATGGTCCTGGAATTGTAATAGGCAGAGATGGGAAACAAATTCTGGTGAGACACGGAAGTGTATACGTGCGAGTGCACGTATGTCGTCTAGCGCGAGCGCCAGAGCAAGATACTACAGTTGAAAGTGATGTCAGCAGTGATGAGAAGAAAAATGTTGTCCAGGAGAAGCCTAATGACGATCCTACGCAAGTGCTGAATGACTATCCACCAGATGACGAGTCGGAAGATGGTGTGGTCCCAATCGATGAGCCTCCCACAGTTTCTGTTCCGATTAATCAGCTTCCCAAAGTTTCTGTTGGTCAACGTATAAAGGGAATACATTCAGAAAGTGGAAAGTTGGTGTATGGAAGGATTATAAGTCGCGCAGGTAAAGCCACTGGAAAGTACAAACACTGCTATAATTTGAAGAGGGACTCTGATGGCAGCATTGATTGGATAGATTTGGAGAAGGATCTTAGCAAATGGGAAGTGGTTGATGATGACATAGAAATGCTTGTTCTTTTCAACTCTGAAGCCGTATTATGTGCTAAGGAAAATGAAATTACAAACTGGCAGAATAATGATGTGTATGAGGAAGTAGATGATGTTGGGCAAGGTGCCATAACGGTTCGATGGGTTGTGACAGAAAAACTGAAAAATGGAAAGCCTATTGTTAAGGCCCGCTTAGTCGCCAGAGGATTTGAGGAAGACACAGTGGATCTCCGAAAAGACTCGCCTACTTGTTCAAAGGAAGCAGTGCGTTTGGCACTTTCTTTGGCCTCCACCAACCAGTGGGATTGCCACACTATGGACGTGAAAGCTGCCTACCTGCAGGGTAACGACATTGAGAGAGTTGTTCATTTACGTCCTCCGCCTGAAAATGCAAATGGTAAGTTATGGAGACTAAAGAAAACTGTTTACGGCCTTTGTGATGCTGCTAGGCACTGGTATCTGCGCGTAAAAGATCAGTTGTTGAGTCTCGGAGCTAAAGTGTCATTACTGGATTCAGCGCTGTTCTCTTGGAGCAATGGTGGCAAAGTCGAAGGCATTGTATGCATCTATGTCGACGAATTCCTTTGGGCTGGTACACATGAGTTTGAACAGCAAGTGATAAATCGGTTGAGGCAAATATTCCTCATCGGCAGTTCAGAATCAAAAGCCTTCAAATACGTTGGTCTCAATGTCATCTCCAACATCGATGGCAGCATAACGCTCAACCAATTCCAGTATGCTTCATCCTTGAAACCAGTCACGCTGAGTAAACATCGTGCAGCAGTATAATCAGGGGAGCTGTCAGAGTCTGAGAAAATGGAGTACCGAGCATTAATTGGGAAACTCAATTGGATTGCCACATACACTAAGCCAGATATTGCCTTTGATGTGTGTGAGTTGAGCGTGAATAGCAACCGAGCTACCATAGCGGATTTGCTTAGACTCAATAAGGTGATATCAAGGGTGAAGACTGACAACATGAAGCTATACATTCCAAGAATGGGGCCAATCGAGGACTGTCATATAGAGTGCTTTTCGGATGCCTCATTTGCCAACCTTGTAGGCAATGGATCTCAGGGAAGTTTTGTGATCTTCCTACGAGATGCTAGTGAGGCAAGATGTCCTATATTTTGGCAGACAAGGAAGATCAGGAGGGTCGACAAATCTACCTTATCTGCTGAGGCGTTGACGCTGCTTGAATGTGCTGAAACTGCTGTATATCTCTCCAACATATTGCGTGAGGTTTCTGGATGTGGAAAGATCAAAATAAAGTGTTTCGTCGACAACATGAGTCTGGTGGACGCCCTTTACTCCTGTAAGAGCGTAGAAGACAGGAGATTGCGCATTGATATTGCTGTGTTGCAGGACATGTTGGAGCGGGGGGAGATTGATGAGGTATCCTGGGTGGATACATCACAACAACTGGCTGATTGCCTTACCAAGAAAGGTGCCTCGACCGAGCGACTGCGTGCAGCAGTCAGCCGAGACTAGAAAGTTTTTAATACTTTAAGAGACATCACATATCTGTATGTGGTCACAGACTGGGTCTTGATAGTAATTAAACAAAAGTGTATGTATTGGATACATAGTGTGTATCGGGTGTTGATGGTACTCTCACAAAAGTCTATGTATTGGATACATAGTGTGTATCAGACGCAAATAGACCATCCAGCTTCGTCCTTGGAATATTCTGTCAAATTAAGAAGAGAGGACGAGAGTGTTAGTGTGTGCGCGCACGCACACATCTGCTAAGTCACGAGTGATGACGTCATCAGAAGGTTCCTGTGGTATGCAACCGGGAGCCTTGGCAATTCACGGCGTGACGCCGGAAAGTGTGGTTGTCTAGTTCCAACACTATGTATGACAGACTGCAGTCCATCCTTAGTCCATTAATTGACCAGTATGTGCCGAATATGCCCAGCACACCTCCCCCACTTCCAAGATAACCTCCCAAGGCCTTGAAAAACCGCCGTAGAAGAGCTTGGGAAACATACAAACACTCCAGGAGTGTTTATGGAAGACTATCTCCTGAGGCTTCTCGAGCTCTAACACACTACGACTCTCTCAATGACAGCTTTTGCAACTACTTTACACACATGCATATCAATCACGAAATGTCAATGGTAAGGAAACTACAAGTCTCCTCAAAACCATTTCATCGGTACATCAGAAATATGAAAGTGGGTGCACCCTCAGTGGGTCCCTTAAGGCTGGATAATGGAGTGTTATTATCCGACTGTACTCAGATGGCAGAAACTTTTGCTACACATTTCTGTACAGTTTACTCAACACACGTTTCCCATGCTCCTCTCCCTCACCAAACTTTTGAGGGTACCCTCGATAGAGTGACATTATCCTTGCAAGAAGTGAGAAACAAGCTCACAGGACTGGACCCAAACACTAGTATGGGACCTGATGGCCTGCACCCCAGTCTTGAAATATTGCCCAGCCTTAGATCTACCCTTGTTTTTCATATTTCAAAAGTCTATCACCATTGGTAAACTGCCACAGGACTGGAAAAAATCCATTATTATTCCCATATTCAAGAAAGGCTCTCGGCATACTGCCCTTAACTACAGGCCTATTAGCCTGACCTCTGTTTGCCGTAAAACTCTGGAGAGATTTATTACAGAGGCACTATACAACTTCCTTGATACTAATGGAATGCTGTCAAACGACCAGTATGGATTCAGACAGGGCAGAACTGTGGACGACCAACTACTACTTGTGTACAATGATGCAACGGCGTGGTTGGATGCTGGGTATGTAGTGGATGTCATCTTGTTTGATTTTAGCAAAGCCTTTGACACTGTCAACCATTCAATACTCATCGACAAGCTAAGACTACTGGGGGTCAGTGGTTCCTTGCTGTCCTGGATCTCTGACTTCCTGTCTGGCCGCACCATGAAAGTGTCTGTGTCTGGCTGCACCAGTTCCTTAAGGAATGTTCTCAGTGGTGTCCCCCAGGGTTCTGTTCTAGGCCCCTTGCTTTTTCTGGTATACATAAACTTTATACCATCATATATACGCTCCAAATGCAAATTCTTTGCTGACGACATGAAGATTTACCTCAAGCTGCGTCACAATACCTGTTCCTCGTTAGCTGCAGACATAAATACATGTCAGAAGGACATAGATATGGTGTACAAAGTCGCAGAGTCCTGGGGTTTACGTTTCAATCTTGACAAGTGCACCGTACTGCGATGTCAGAGAGGCCCAGTTGATTGGAACTCTATTGGCACACTTCAGCACTATCACATGAACAACACCAGTCTCTCAGTAGAAACTATACACAAAGACTTAGGTATCTTGGTTGACAGCTCACTGAAATTCCACTCTCACATAAGAAATACTGTAAAAAAAAGCAGCAGGTCTGGCAAATAATTTGTTGAAGTCCACCCTCTGTCATGACCGAGCTTTTATGTTGACCTTGTTCAAATCCCACATCAGACCTATCCTGGAGTTTGGCTCCACTGTATGGAATACAGGCTACCACGGAGATCTGAAGCTTCTGGAGTCTGTACAGCGCAGATGGACCAAGCAAATCAGTGGCCTGTCTGAACTCAGTTATGCTGACCGTCTGAAAAACCTGGACCTATATTCAGTAAAAGGGAGACTGATCAGAGCTGACCTTATTAAATACTGGAAAATCTTTCATCACCAGTCCCCTATCACACCGCCCAAACTTTTTTCTCTTCCTCCATTAACCCACACCAGGGGTCATAGATTCAAGGTGGCCAAGCCCCGCACTTCATCCGAGTGTAGATGCAGGTTTTTCAGTATCAGATGTATAGACCTCTGGAATTCTCTGTTTAATAATACTGTTAGTGCCGACTCTGTTACTTCATTTAAAAAGTCCCTCCACTCACAACTAGGACACATCTTGTTTGATTATATTGAATAACTACGATTCATAATTCGAAGTCCTTCAAGTAGTTTATCAACCCTGCATATGGCACAAAACTCAGCCCCTACTCAATAGTACATTCAGATGATGTGTATAGGGAATGGGGGTGGCGTGCCAGCAGGTATGGGCTGCCTTGCTTCTAAAAAGCAAATTCCTACCGAGCCATACTGTTAAATTGTAATGGGGTAGCCAACCAGGTGAGTAAACCAGGTGAGTAAACTGTTGACGGGTTGATTGCCAGGGTACGATAATAACAACCTCAAGAGTCGTGCGCCATGACTATAGTTGTATGTTCCTTTAAGAAGAAATATCTTGAAAAATATGGACGAACACTGCGCTCTTCTGCAGAAGACTGTGATCTCTTAGAAATTTAACAGAAGCCTGGTCATTTTTTATAAAATTTGTAACGAATTCCGAAAAAGCAAAGTCACAAGTCTGACAGATGCACTCAATGGTCGCCATGGCTAGACTAAATTCAAATTTATCAGAGGGGCATCCCTTCCCTATTTTGGGATATAGGTTTGAAATCACTGGCCTAAAACAAGGCAAAATGCAAAGAGGTTGCTCATAGGGCATCATCCATGACTCATTGAAAATGGGCACGCTTGACATTAGATGACTGGCCAGTGACCTTGACTGGTAAACCACGGTGGAAACAAACGTACGTATGCACACACTCATGAGTTCCAGCTGCGTCAAGATCAGCTTCCAACTGAATTTTCAGAAAAAAAAAATCTGTATCGACTTCATTACTGACTTTGCGATAATAAGTGTTGGTACTCAAAATTTCTGTCACTGAGAGAACTGGCTATCCAATGGCAAAGAAAAAAATAATGAATTCCATTTGGACAATTTGCAGTCTTGTACAACCATGGAATCTTGAAATTCCTTTTGACAGATTACACATCTCACCTACTGCCGTTTGCACTAAATACATAATTGTTGGAAATGATTATTAACATCAATATTTAAAACATTATTGTGCCCATGCCAGGAACCGTGAGCAAGGTTTTTGGCAGGTAGAAGTACGGGAACGCCGACCAATCAGGTCAAACCTCTCGAGTCATGTGACACCTACGCAGATGAGTCAACCAACTATCTATTGCCAGATGCCTTAATCACGTATGGTGTGGCCACAAACAAATCGCCTACATGTCACCCTGTCCCCTGCCACTTCACCGTCCTGCTCCCAGCTCACCCCCCCTCTCTCATATACCTCTGCACTCTATCCTTCCATCTCATCCTTGTCCTCCCCCTCCCTCTCCGCTCCTCCATCTCACTCACATACACTCTCCTCATCATTCTCTCACTCTCCATCCTCTCCACATGGCCAAACCACCTCAATGTGTTTCTCCTAACACTTTTTATCACATCCACACCACAACGCTCCTTCACTTCCTCATTTGTCAGTCTATCTCTCCATGTGACTCCACATGCTCCTCTCAAATAACTCATTTCCACTGCTCTCACCCATGACTTGTGTCCCTACAAGGGCCAAGCTTCACTTCCATATGTTAGAGTTGGCATCAGAACACTGTACTGTGATGCAATAACTTTTTCACTTCCATGCTCACTTCCCTGTTTCTTATCCATGCTTTCAAAGAACCAGCAACCTTTTTTCCTTGTTGTATCCTTTCAAGCACTTCACCCTCTAAACCTCCATCCTTACTAATCACACTACCCAAGTACCCAAGTACTTAAATGCACTCACATTTTCCATTTCCTCCTCATCCAACCTCACTCTATATTCACTAACTTCATTTCTCTCGAAGGTCATCACTTTACTCTTCCCTACATTCAACTTTAAATTCCATTTCCTACACACTCTCCCAAACTCATCCACCAAGCCTTACAGATCCAATCCAATTTGAACATCTAAGTCATGTGACACTTACATCAACATGTGTCTCTTTAACCCAAGGATTGCGAGCCACAGCTCAGGCTGGAAAGCACCACGTTGTGGGCCACAGCTCAGGCTGTGCTAACCTTCCAGTGGTCTTGCATCACCATTACCGTAACTACTCCACCCCTATGCAAACTTACGCATGGTGCTGCGCAAAGATGGAGAGAGTTTTTTTTTTCCACCATATGATGCCCTGGATGTTTATCTTCAAGTTTATAATAAACAAAAACAAAATCATTTTTTTCACTACTCCACCCCTATGCAAACTTACCCATGGTGCTATGCAAAGATAGAGGGGAGATTTTTTTTTTTTTTTTTTTACCAAATGATTCCCTGGATGTTTATCTTCAAGTTTGTAATAAATTAAAACTATTTTTTTTTCCCATTTTTTCCACACCACAGGGTGGGATAAAAAAGGGTATTTGCACAACCCACGGGTTAAAGTCAGATCTGAATTCAATTCAATAATGGTTGCACTATGTGATGGTAGCAGCTGTAACTACTGGGATTTCATGAAACGTTTTTACAAGGCTGCACAGCTGTACCTTCCTCAGTCCAAGAAAGTGAGAACTGCTTCCATCTGCCCCCAGTTCCATTCAATTGAGAAGACTCCACCATCCAAGAACTGCAACCACTGACTGAAACAATTATGGTAAGATTTACCCAGTATGTAATTTCCAGGATGGGTTATGCATTTCGGTCGGATAATATCAGGAGGGCAGTGTAGGGGGGCTAGTCAGGATGATTTATGGATCCAATTTACATATTTTCAAGGATAGGTTAAGGTTTTTAGGTTATGCAATTAGGTTGGGTAATATTTGGGGGGGGTCTGGGGGGACAGAATCCCCCCAACTAAGATTATTTTTTTGGTGTTTCTTGTTGATTCAATTGATTTTGGCCTTCAGTTTTATTGCCGATAAACCGTTTCATCTGTGCTCCCACCATCCAAAATCCCTGATTCCTCACATGTCCCCCACTATTGTCGGGGAGGGGGGGGAATTCCAAAAGTTTATTTGCAACAGAAATGAGGCTCAAAATCAATCGAATCACAACAAAAAACACCTGAAAAACAAATTTCCATTTTCAAATTCCACGGTTGTTTGAAACTGTGGTCAATTTTCATTACTGTACATCACTCGATTTCGAAACATAAAATATATTTTCTGGTCGATTTTAGTGTGATATGAATGAATTTGAGCTTCATTTTTGCCGGAAATCACTCATTTTAGAGATTAGGTCTACCCAAGGCAAAATGTACCTATTTTTGGGTAGCTAAGGAAGTGGCCAGGTCGCCCACGGAAATGTTTACCAATGATCTCACTGACTGGCTGCATTATTCACCAACCAACGCTCTAACTAGACAGGTCAGTGTATCTCACGTCAAAACAATGGAAAACTTATGATTTACCCAAACCTAACCTAACCTCACGTGTTTGATAGCCAGCTTTCAAATCTAAAAAAAATGTGCATCAAGAATATTAAATATGGCCAGCTACTGGCAGATATCGATAGAGATCTGTCTTCCTCTGTCTGTATTTCCTACTTCCTATGATCTCCAGTCTTTCAAAAGCAGTGTGTCCAGGCATCTCGAATTGAACGGATCTTGAATTTGGCTCTCTTTTGTATTGTTTTTGCTTTTTCTTGGAAGGAACAGTATGCAGGCCTGTGGCCTTTGGTTCCTTCTTCCTTGCATAAAAAAAAAATAATAAACAAAATTATCACATTAAATATTTCCGAAAACAAATTTATAGTGGGATAGTTTCAAAATAACATGGTCTACAAAGTGGTTGTGTCAGATTTTTTGGATCGAGTGATGTGAATTACCAAAAATTTGCCGAAACTGCAAACTGACCTTCCGTTTTTGACTGAAACGATAATAAAACTAATCGTGCATCTATACTCACGTTCTTCCTTAAATCTCTATCTCTCTTGGTTCTTGGTGTTGGTTGAAGGACAGTGTCACCGACTTGAAGTCTGATGCACCCCTACTGGTGGCTCTTGGAGAGAACTTGGTAATCAGACGAGACGAAGCAGATTTACGGAACCACGACAATGATGTCGCAGTTTAATGTACAGACGCACCCCACCAAGGTTTCTTCGGCTGCTGGGCAGCAAGACGATCCCGTACGCTGGTGCGTATGGGGCAGAATCTGGGGCAATGCAATATGAAGTGGACTAATGTTTCCTCTTGATCTCTGTATCACAGACAGGTTGGAGAGCGGTTCTGAGTACTATCTCGATCCCGCTTTATCCGTCGTGATTGGCGCGGCGAGAACGAACTATTAACCTTTGACGACTTAAATTTTAATTCCAGGTTATGTACCACCGAAACTTAAATTTAAATTTAAACTACATAAAAAAATTTTCTTCCATGGATCTAAAAGATCGTACATTTAATATTATGTTAAAAAATAATTTATCAACAAATCATAAAAATCTGTTGTTGCTTTTTTGCGATTTCACAATATGTAACTAGAATGAGCGGCCCCTTTAAATTTCAAATCACATACGCAAATCTAGAAATAGTCGATATGAATATTTAAGTGAATCTTTTAAAAGACTGCACACAATATAATATAGACTACCCACATTGCATCTGCTTCCACTTTTTTTTTTTTACACGGTTATGTATACTTAATTTTTCCTCGAAATTATTTTAACAAATACCGTGAGATATCAAAAACAACTAAGCAGTATAATGTACGTATGCTTGACAAAAAGATGATGAGGTAATGTACTGCTCATGCAGCATGTAACATGGGTTAACTTAATATTGTCTATCGTAAGCCTCTACCCCTTCGCTTTATTTAGTCATTATCTTGACATTCTTAACTTATACACTGGGATACCTGATCCACACATCCCCTCCCTCTCCTAAAGCCACACTGCTCATCACCAGTCACTCCCTCTGTACCCTCTCTAACTCTCTTAATTAACACTCTACCATACACTTTACCTACAACACTCAACAAACTTATACCTCTAAAGCTAGTACATTCATACTTATCACCCTTACCTTTATACAATGGGACCACACAAGCACTTGCCCAGTCAACTGGCACCATACCTTGCACAAAGCACATATTCAACAGTCTTACTAACCAGTCAACAATAGTCGCTCCACCACCTTTCAGGCATTCCATAGCACACCCATCCATAACTTCAGCGTTCCCTGTTTTCATCTGTTTTACTGCCTCTTGCACTTCCTTTCGTGATCAAAGATTGATTCATATCTCCCAGCACATCAGTTTCTTGCACCCTTCCATTTGCCAATCTCAGCCTCCCTTTCCTCCTCCACATTTAACAGTCTCTCAAAATACTCCGCCCATCTCTTCCTTACTGCATCCATCTCAGTTAACATCTTTCCATCCTCTGCTTTTACTCGCTATTCCTTCCCAGACTCTCCCTTTCGCACCCTTTTCACTTCCTTCCAAAACATTTTCTTATTCTTTTGAAAATTCTCAGTCAATTGCCTACCCCACCCCTCATCTGCTGCCACTTTAGCATCACACACAGCCCTTCTCGCCCTATTCCTCTTTCCCTTATACCTCTCATGTGACACCTCATCCTTCCTCTGCAACCACACTTCATATGCACGTTTCTTTTCAGCCACAGCCATACTTACTTCCTCGCACCACCATTCACTTCCCTTTCTTACACCACCGCCCACTTGTCTCACACCACACACCTCTTCCGCATGCCCCACCACAGTACTCTTAAACAACTGCCATTCCTCCTCCACACTGCCACTCTCCTGATCTTTCACTGCGCTCCACTCATCTCTCAATTTCTCCTGATACTCTATCATTTTCTCTCTTTTATCCAACTCACTCACTTTCAAAACCTCCCTGCCACACCTAACTCTCCTAGCTCACACCCATCTCTTACCTACTTTCAACTTTCCCTCCACCAGGTAGTGGTCAGACATACCTCCACCCTCCCCTCTCAAAACTCTCACATCCAACAATCTTCCTATTACATTCCTGGACACAACCACATGGTCCATCAATGCTCTGTCAACAGCCCTTCCACCCTCCTGTCTCACCCATATATACTTATAAATATCTTACTTCTCAAAGAAGGTATTCCCAATCACCATCTCTCGCTCAACACACACACCTATCATTTGTTCCCCATTTTCATTTCTTCCAGGCACACCATACATACCAACTACACCTTCAGCTGCTACATTTCCCACTCTAGCATTCAGATCCCCCATCATTACCACATTCACATTCGCTCCAAAACTCTGCAACCACTCATCAGCATCACTCCAGAAAGAATCCTTCTCTTCTTTATCCCTTTCACTACCAGGCCCATATGCACTCACAAATACCCATAACTCACGTTCAAATTTCGCTTTCACCCACATCAGTCTCGATGACACCTCGATGACACCTCCTCTAAACCTCACCTTCTTTTTTTAACAGAGACTCAGCTGTCTGAGGCAACCGACAGCAAAACCTTTTCTGTATCCTTCTACTTTCTCTATACTCATTTCAAAACCAAATGTGGCTTTTGTGTATATGTACGCAACGAACTTACTTGCTCTCGTGTTCCTGAACTTGATTCTTCCGAAATCTCTACTCTCTGGCTTCGGCTCTCCTGTCATTCTCTGGCTAAATATATCTGTGCTGTTTACTTATCGCCTAATTCTACTGACTATCAAAAATTCTTCAACTATCTTACTTCTACGATGGAACATATTCTATCCATTTCTTCTTTCTCCGAAGTCTCCGTTCTTGGATACTTCAATGTACACCACCACCTTTGGCTCTCCTCTCCTTTCCCTGATCCACCTGGTGAACAAGTCTACACCTTTTCTATCCTTAATGACCTAGAGCAGCTTGTACAGCATCCTACCCGTATACCTGACTGCCTTGGAGAGAGCTCCAACATACTTGATCTCTTCCTTACAACTAATCCTTCTGCTTATACTGTTAATCTTTTTTCTCCATTGGGCTCCTCCGATCAAAACCTCATTATCTTAACCTGTCCTATAGCTCCTGTGCGGTCTGGGAATCTCCAAAGAAACTTCATCTGTGGCACTTTGGAGTTGCGGATTGGGAGGCCCTCAGGCAGTACTTCTTTGATTTTCCCTGGAATGATTATTCCTTCCATGGCCAGGAGCCATCTGCGTGTGCCTTACGCAATACGGAGGTTATTCTCTCGGGCATGGAAGCATACATTTCTTTCTCATATCCTTTGTCTAATGCAAGAAAACCTTGGTTTAATCACGATTGTTCTAATGCTGTCCGCAACAAGGAGAGGGCCAATAAAAGGTACCTGAGCCAACCCACCCCTGAATCACATCCCTATGTTTCTGCCCGGAATTGTGCAAAGTCTGTTCTTCACTCTGCTAAAAATAATTTCATCTGCACTAAATGTTCTCAACTCTCCAACTCGAACTATTCTTCATGCTCCTTCTGGCACCTTGCCAAAAACCTTTTTAACAATTTTACCTCATCATCCTGCCCTCCTCTTTTCTACTCTGATGACTCTGTAGCTGTTTCTCCTACTGATAAAGCAGATCTCTTCGCTCAAACTTTCTCCTCCAATTCCACCTTAGACGATTCCTGTGCTGTTCCTCCATCACTTCCCCCCTCTGACTTCCTTATGGCTGACATTAAAATTTCTTCAGCTGATGTATTACAGCCATCACTGTTCTCAATACTAACAAGGCATATGGGCCTGATGGGGTCCCTCCTGTTGTAATAACAGAATTTTGAGTTTCCTTACAAAGGAGACAAATAAATAATTCCAACGAACTGATACTTGATTTTAGTATTATTACAGAGTTTACTGTTACTGCCAGAATATCAAGAATAAGGCCTCTTTAATAATTAAAATTACTTGGTATCGCTGCCACCACCCAGCAGTTGCCGGGAAAAAAAAAGAATTAATGTTATTTATGATTTAGTCCCATACGATGGAAGAGGGACAAGGGGCCTCTGATAATAACAAGGTAACGTGAGCCTTTTATAGGAGAGCGTGGTTCTTTAGATGTACATGCCTTGCGGGCCACCATCTTTCTTTACTAATGCTACCCCATAGGATTATAACCAAACATATTTTTTCTATAATTTACTTATATATATTAATGTCCTTAATTACACAGAAATGATATAGTTTCAAGCCAGATTTAATTACTAGATCTTAATGAATCACTTGTCTCCATTACGACAGGATAACTGACAGAGAATGCAAGATCTATTCCACACAGTTAAAAAGCTTCTCCCGACTGCACCATAGAAAACCTTTTCACCAGGGGTAACTCCCATAAACACTCCACGCACGGTCGCACAAGGACTCGTAGCGAGACCCAGTTACAACGGGTTACATTGTTTACTTCAATTCTAAAGAAATCAACCTTATTTTACCTGGGTTACACCACATGACATATCTAGGAAGAATATACATAAACAAAAATTATTACACTATAGAACTCAGTGCTCACAGCACTGCTCACGGCGGGACAATACACTTTTCCGCCTTCTCACACACCTTTAACCAACATATTACATTTGTTTTATAAGAAATTAGCTTACTAAGTGGACCAACCGACTTTGACTATACTGTGCATTGGAAATAGACTATATGTAAACTAGTGTAAAGGGCTTTCGGGCACTAGACTTGTGAATGACTCTCGACACGCTTGCCCACTCCGACTCCATGACCCTACACCGCTTGCTGACACAGCTTATCTGAAACGCCCACACCCAATGAAGTCTTTCTGGAGAGTCAGGGTTTTGATAATATGCTCAGATATCTTACTTTAATTATGGTTATATCAACAACTGATTATGATGACGTATAAAAGAAAAAATACAGTAAGTTCTCGGAGCATTACCTGAAACACCCACACCCAATGAAGTCTTTCTGGAGAGTGACGCTTCCTGGGCACGCTAAAGCCCGCGCCCGCGATCACCCGCTCCGATCGCACAGTCTGGCTCTAACTACAAACAGTTACGTTACAGTCACCAGGTTATAACATCGCACCAGAATTTGCAATAAACACGTACGCATTACTCTACTTATAAAAATATGACATGATGATTTAAATTTTGTGGCAATAGAATAGGTTTAACAATTTAACATACGATGCCTGAAATCACGGTTTGATACAATTTCCCTACCTGTTTAGTTCGCTGCGCCCCCACATGATGCAACCATGATGCAACCACTGATGTCTATACTAAATGAATTAATTTTCGCAGTCATCTATGACAATCATCAATAGTCTGGCTTTACTTAAGTTCTTAAACAACGTTATTCAGTAGAACAATACGGCTACACTAGCCTAAGTACAAAAATTCTGAATTCTAGGTATAAATATGACTACTCGCCAATATAAGCACCAAATTAACTCTCTATGCGGTTCAACTGAGGCCAGATGCCGGCCCGTCCTGTCCAGTTGCTTTCATTAGTAAAATTAAGCCCAAAATACGATTTACAAAGTCCACTTCACACTTTACATTTCAACACGGTCCAGAATATACACTTATCACTTACATAACCTAATGTAAATCACATACATTATATACTCTTAAACTATACTTATACTAACTTAAATTACTTCTTATACTACTTATCTTATATGTAAAAAAAAGGCATTACACGGGTCTACCCTTTACAGAAAAAAATTTAAACATCATAAGTCTTCACACAATACATTCTACTACATTTCCTAGAGATCTGTGTGTGGACGGGACAGACTTACCCAACTTGACTGTGAATTTACTCTGTGAACACCAAATTAAGATAGTGCTCTCACTATCTGATACTCCCTAAAAGTGGCACCTGTCGGTCCACGCATTAAATTGCGTACCCCAGGGGGTCGCTTCTCTGTCACCAATGAACTCCAGAATATTCAGTGGAAATTGTGCCCCAACCAACCTCCTGCTTGGATGCTAACATGGTTGTCTCACCTGGACAAACATGTACTCTCGCTGCTAGGATCGTCCCAGGGGTGCTTCACACACATTCAACACACCCCCACATTTACGCCCCCCCATTCATACTACCTTGCGCTTCCAGCTCTCCACCTGGTAACTGACGAGCGCCTGTCAGGTCCTGAAGTATCTGTTACACCACAAACCGTGCTGACTGTAGATTGAGGGAGTACTGCAGACTTCCCTCGAAATAAGCCATCTTAATTTTCCCACTGAACTGGACTACGCCCATGACACACACTCAAACTCCCGAAAATTCAGTAGAAATTGTGCCCCAGCCAACCTCAGCTGTGCTGACTGTAAAGTGAGAGGATACCGGTTATCCCTCGAAATAAAGCAACATAATATTTCCACTGAACTGGGCTATGCCCATGACACATACTCCGATTAGCTATAAACACGAGACTAAATACTCTCTGAACTCACAAACTACACAGTCAATAGTCAGACGGTCCGACCCGCACACACTTCCCTATCCAACACTTGACTAAATATTACCATAACCATCAAAAAGCTTTACAACACTCTACAATATTTCCAAAAAAAAAGAAATCACTTCATCGTTTGCAAAGAAAACAAAAAGAAATCACTGGGGAGGACATTTCTCACAGGGCGGCGGTTACTCCATCAAGACGTAGGGATCAGACCCAAGGGCTTCTTCCGGGGGTTTGAAAAGCACTTCTCCACCTCCGCAACAGGGCACCACCCAACCTGGGGCTCCCCGAATCACCTTCCCCACGGACGCCACTTCCCCAACGCCCGCACACCCAACCAACAGCTCCTCCACGAGCTCCTGACGCTCCTCAGGCGCCACGATTCTCCTCCATTTCGACTCCATTTTCAACATCGACTCCGAGCGATGTGCCACATTTTGCCACTTACTGCCCATGATTGTGATGCGTGTGTGGATGTATAAATGTATGGGGAATTTCCCTACTGAACAAACTACGATGGTCCACACTGATAATTTTACAATACTCTTACACTTCCAGTTCCCAGGGGTTCTACATAAGATCGAGTGGGCCTCTAGCATGTTATACCATTTAACAATTTACTTCTCATAAATCACTTATATTCATCTAATCCCCATCAATATTCATCTAAATCACAACAATATTCATCTAACTCCATCTAAATCCCAATATTCAGCTAAATCCCTCTAAATCCCACCAATATTCATCTAAATCCCACCGCTTTAGCCACCAGTGTAATGTTAAAGATTTTAGCTTCCTTGAAACTGAATAATCCCACCGCTGCCACCAGTGTAATGCAGGCTTTTCCTTTCTCCTACCTACGTTATAAATGATTAAAGTTACTGCCAGAATATCAAGAATAAGGCCTCTTTAATAATTAAAATT
>JAGKTI010020430.1:0-14812 GCA_018397915.1 Birgus latro | reverse complement strand
AGTCTTGTCATTACCAGCCGCGAAGCGAAGCTGGTATTGATTCCAATTTATGTGTGTGTGTGTGTGTGTGTGTGTGTGTGTCAGCACGATAACTTCACAACAGCTCAAGATATCATCACAAAATTTTACAGGGGTGCAGTAGGGGATTAAAAAAAAAAAAGACCAAGAGTTTGAGACTGGTGAAAGTAGGTCAAAGTCTGTGTGTCTGTTACCACAATAACTTCGCAACCACTCAAGATGTCATCACCAAATTTCACAGGTGTGTAGTAGGGATGAAAATCTGTGAGTATTGTTTTCAGTTTGCTTGTCTGTCTGTATGTCTGTTAGCACGATAACTTCGCAGCCGCTCAAGATATCATCACAAAATTTTACAGATGTGTGGTAGGGATGTACGAGTACGTCTCCTACGGGTTCGAAATAGGTGGCCACAGCGAATAGGTTGGAGATTGGCCTCGTTCGGGACGCAGGTCTTGGTCTTGTTCTGGCTAATGCCGCACAGTTGTATTCAGTTTCCGGAGTGTTTTATGGCGCAACTATATTTCAATGTGAGCTGCACCTTTCACCGTTCCATTTTTTTGTAACATCATCGACATTCGGTCCTTTACATACGCTTATAACGAAAATCGGTTCTGAGATAAGAATAATTTCATTATTTCACTTCCGTATTGAATAATTATTCATTGCTTTGAACTGCAATACAATAAGCTGCTAGAGAAGGATGCCATGGCAAGATAGCATCGATATGACTGGGTGGTGAAACTGCTTGTTTTACAAACGCCTCTCATCTCCTTTCCTATTCCCTGGAACAAGGATGGTGAAACGCAGTGAAGGGCAAATTCAACCTCCGGTCAACTGAATTCGTATCCACATGAGGCTCGGCCCATAATAACAACAGAACATCAATAGATTTCAGCAATGTGATTCTTATATTTACATTTACTCGCTCAAAGGCCGTCGCTCGATGTCAGGTTACGTCCTATCTTTAGAAATGAGTCATAACTCGGGAACCAGTGACCCGATTGGACTGGAAACTGTTTTATTCTTCAGGTTAGAGCATTTTAACGGTACCTTGCACTAACAAAAATTGCGGTACATGCGATCTTTTTTGTTTTTTTTTTTCGCTGAGTTACGGTGAAAAACGGAAGTCGGATCATTGTAATATAGATTTTTATTTTTATATTTTTCTCTCCAAGGTACTACTAGCCTGTTCTTTTTAAAATGTGAAGCGCGTTATTTAACACAGCTGTTACGGTAAGCTAAACCCTGTCATAATGAAACGGAAGCATTCGGGGGCAAAATGCTAATCGTCCGGCAAAATATGTAGTTGCGTAAAGTAGAGGCTACCTACAAACCAAATCTGAAAACGAAATATTTTGGCAACACACACACACACACACAAACAAACAAACAAACAAACAAACAAACAAACAAACACACACACACAATTTTTATTGCCTTCCTAAAGGCGGGCGATAAAAATTAACAAAACTCTACAGAATTCAGTCTTCGTGTTTCAAAAAAAATATACTAAAAATAATAATAATAATAATATCTGAGAATATATGGCAGCTGGCACTCGGCCGTCTTTGATGAAATCATCACCAAAAGTAATAGGTTTCTACACATCCACATATTTGATATTTCCTAAGGGTTTGGTGAAAATTCGTCCACAACTTTTTGGGATATTTTGGCAACGCACACACACACACACACACACATAAATTACATCTCTTTTCCTTGATAAAGGTAGCTAATAAGAATATCGTTAACAATGATAAATTTACCGTATGGCTTACTATATATCTATGCATACATTAAGGTACACCCGAAAGCAATAATCGGTAGCCCCCGTAATGTTGAAGCCAAGGGAAGGATAGACCGGGCGAACGACACGGCCTAACCCCCCCCCCCCCCCCGGCCTCCCCCCGCCACCCCTCCCTTCCTAACCTCCGTCTAAACGCTGCCAGGTAGGTTTGTAACATTCGTGGTTGGCGATGTTACATTGTGCCCATATCTACATGAATTAACATTCACGTAAGTTACCACCAGTGTTAATAACATACCATGATGTAATATGCGATAATGTGTTACCAGGTGACATATGAACATGCAGAAGCAAAGTGATGTAAATAAAGGCATGAGTATGAAAAAAGCTGGGCGAGTATAATTTTAATGCTTTATAATATTTTACTCTTACTATCAAGTAAAAAATATTCCCAGTCTAGGTGTATGAAGATATTTCAGCCACATTTACGATATCTGTTACCATCTGGCGGTGCTCCAGGTTGTCAATTATACAGAATGTTTTCAGGTTATTTATATACAGACACGAAATCAACGACGAATAATATTCCTTCTATATGTGAGACTTTGCTTCAAAGATTCGAGTCATCCTCTGGTATGAATCACACACACACACACACACACACACACACACACACACACACAACCACGTGTTGCATAGTTGCACACATACGCATATACGCAGACCTGCAACAAACGTCAATGTTAGCCATTCGATCTAAAGAAGAGGACTACAGTCCTGTTATTTACTGAATCAGTTACCACTTCCCTAATCATTGTATCTTTCCTACTAATCACAGTAATAATTACATCAGCATGTGTAAGTGTAATGACTGCACTGTGCGATTGTGTTACATTACAGCAAACGGTTGAACGGCTAGCCCCATGGGGAATAATTTGTTTGGCAACTGCAGTAATGTCTAGAGCAAAATAAGTCTTCTGTGTCTAGCATAAGTCTTAGATTCGCGTGTGGGAACTGCCAAGTTGTTTTCTGTAGGGACAAGCAGCATACAAAGGTCGTATCCCCCATACAATCTGCTAGCAATACACAACTTTATGACCTTGCGGCACAAACACTGGAAAATGCCGGGTGTATTTCACCTACCAGTTAAAACCACGGAGAACTCGCTCATATACACTATGGTATCAAATTGTCCGCCTGGTTTGCAAAATACAGATGTATAATGTGTGATCAAAGCGTGTTAGATGTTTCGTTCATGTTCTAGGATTTGTTGGTGCGCACTTCGGTAAAGTGGCAACAAAGTGTGCGTGTGGTGGGGAATGGAGTGACAGACGGTAACGGACATCGTAAATGTGAGTGAAATATTTTCTTACGCTTGAAATATGTTATTTACTTGATATTAGTATGAATGTATTATTAAAGTGCAATGAAATTATACTCTCTCCGGTTTTTTCATGCATCTGCCTTTGTTTACATCACATTGCTTCTCCACGTTCATATATATGTTAGCTAGTAACACATCATTGCACATTACTCCATGATATGTTATTAACGCTGATGGTAACGCACGTATATGTTAAATCATGAAGACATGGACACAACGTAATATCGCCAGCCACGATTGTTACAAACCTACCCGGCAACGTTTAGACAGGGGCTGGGTAGAGAGGGGTGGGGTGGAGTTGGGTGCGAGGGGGGTGGAGGAGGGGAGGCCGTGTTCGTTCGCCCGTTCCTTCCTTGCCTTGCCTTCAGCTCCTAGAGGGGCTACCAATTATTGCTTTCGGGTGTACATAGAACAGTATGTAGCAGGCATTGTGGGATTTGAGGTTTTAATCCCAGCTATTGCAGATAATTATTGGAGAACTTAAATTCAATATCACCGCGTTCTCAGCTCTTCCATAAGGCCCCAGCATCACGTCGCTGAGGAATCGGTTTTGAGTTATATAGAGATCGGAGGTAGGAAGAGTGGGATGGAGAAGCCAAGGAAAAGACTGGAAGATGAAATGAAAGGGGGTAATGCATCGCTGAGGTGTTTCCATCTACAGAAATAAAATGAAAGCCGTGGTTGTAAATGTGTTAAAGCTACCATCACTGTAGCATTAGGTTAAGGACAGGAAGGTGATGTGAAATAAGTGATCATTTTCATGATATCGGTATACAATGCTTCTTTAGTAATTCTTCCTTTTCGGTATATTTGTGGATACGGTATGTTGAAAGTCCCCTGTACTAGTATGCTACTTATCAACCCTGCCAAGTAACTGAGAACGAGGGTATCAGTTTTACAGGTTCTTTTTGTAAGAACCATCCACCCACTTAGTAGTGGTACTCTGTTTTTAGGGTAGCTGTATACTGAGTGGCAAGCCAGATGATTTCTGTAAACCAGGAAAGCATTTACAGTGCTGGGTGGCAATCTTATAACCAACCAACACGTGTTCCCTACGTGACAACAAGTGGGTTGGCGGAGGGTTAGTGCCCCTCACCGGAAAACAACTAACTAAAAATACGAACAAGAGGCCTCGGACCAGGACTGACCAACACGTGACGACTAGGGACAGAACAAAAGACATGGTATGGATAGCTACATGGACTGTAAGGGGTGCAAATGATGAGGTGAAAGAAAGAGAGACTGTCCAGGTGCTTGAGGGTGCGAAAGTGGATGTATGTGGATTAACTGAAACTAAATGACGAGGTGAGAGTGTGAGAGAATGGGAGTATAGATGCGGTATATGTGTGGGAGTAGGTGAGAATGAGAGGGCAAAAGAAGGAGTGTGAATTGTTGTGAGTAACAGATGGAAGAATAATATAACAGAGTATGGATCAGCTGGCTCAAGAATTGTGTGGGTAAGAGTGAAAGTTGGACTAAAAATGTAGGGAATTATGTGCTTGTATGCGCCAATGCAAGATCGTGCAAGCAGAGTGAGAGAAGAGTTCTGGACAAATGTGGAAGTGTGCATGGAAAAGTTTGGAAGGAATGAGAGTGTTTCTGATTGGAGATATGAATGGAAAAGTGGGGAATGTGAAGGTGGATGGAGTAGTTGGTGAGTTGGGTGTGCCTGCAGAGATGGATGAGAATGGCAGTGCCTTAGTGGACCCGGAGGAGGTTGTTGATAGCTAATACCTTCTTCAGGCACAAAATGATCCATAGGTATACGTGGTGAGTGATGGGAAGGGTGGGTGGTCAGCTGAATGAACGGAAGGTAATGATTGATTATGTGTGTGTGGAGGAAAGAATGAGAAGTTGTGTAATGGATGCAAGGGTATATAGAGGTTGGAGGGGTGGACTTTCAGACCACTACTTGGTGTGGGTCAGAATCAAAGTTCAAAGGAAATGGAGAAAGAGAAGAAGGGAAGGACAGGAGGAAGCACTTCATACAAGGAGGGTGGAAGAGTTACAAGAGGATGGAAAAAAGATAGAATATAAGAGGGAAGTGGAGGAGCGATTGGGTAAATATAGATTAGAGCAGATGGGGGACGTGGAAGGTGTGTACAAGATATGCACAGAAGTAATCTGTGCAACATGCGCGGTGGTGCGTGGAGTGAAGAGAAGACGAAAGGGGGTGAAGGGATCAGCATGGTGGACTGAAGAGGTGAGAGAGGCTGTGGCACAAAAGAAGAAAGCATATAGTGGATGAGAAGCAGGGGCATGGAAGAAGTTGAGAGACGGAAGAGAGAGTTATGTGTAGAGAGGAAGAGAGAGGTGAAAAGATTAGTAAGAGTGAGTGAGAAGAGAGTGGATGAGGAATTTGGAAGGAACTTGAGTGTGAAATGGGGGGAATGTATGAAATTGTTCTAAAAAGAGGTAAAGAGAGTTAGACAGGGTGCCAAAGAAAGTAGCTGGGGAGTGAAAGATAAAAACGGTAGATTACTAGTTGAGAAAGGAGAAAACGTGAGCAGATGGAGAGAACACTTTAAGGAATTGTTGAACGTAGAGAATGAAAATAATGCAAGTATAAGTGGCTGGGGAATGGCTGGGAGAAGGAAGGATATGAGAAGAGAGGAAGAAATCAGTAGGATGGAAGTTGTGGAAGCAGTGAGGAAAGTTAAAATGCTGAAAGCTCCAGGAATTGATGGAGTGTGTTGTAAAATGCTGAAGCATGGGAGAAAGATAGTAGTAGAATGGATGTGAAAGATGTGCAGATTGGCCTGGGAGGAAGGTAGAATCCCGGAGGATTGGAAGTCATGTATAACTGTACAAAGGAAAAGAGGAAAAGGAAGAGTGTGGTAATCATAGGGGCATATGTTTTCTTAGTGTAATAGGAAAAAAATATGATAGGATACTAACTGACAGAGTTAGGGAAATAATAGAGGAATTAGTTGGATAAGAACAGGGAGGGTTTTAGGAAAGGAAGAGGTTGTGTATATCAGATAATCATTCTTAGATCTTTAGTGAAAAAGTTTCTAGAGAAGAGAAAGAAGTTGTATGTAGCCTTCAAGGATTTGGAGAAAGCATATGACAGGGTGGATAGACAAGGATTGTGGAAAGTATTAAGAATATATGGAGTAGATGGGAAGTTGTTGAAGGCAGTGAAGAGTATGTATGAGGGTGCTAAGGCTGCAGTGCGTGTGGATGGCAAACTGAGTGAATTTTTCTATTTGAAGGTTGGATTGAAACAGGGATGTGTCATGTCTCAGTGGTTGTTCAGTCTGTATATGGATGGGGTTATAAAAGAGAAACAAGGTAGGGCAGTGGATGTTGGAGTAGCCCTAGTGAGAGAGGGCAGTGTTTGGAAACTCCCTGTACTGTTGTTTGCGGATGATACTGTGTTGTTAAGTGAAAACGAAGGGGAGCTGCAAGGCTTGGTGGATGAGATTGGGAGAGTGTATAAGAAACGGAATCTAAAGGTTAATGTAGGGAAGAGTAAAGTTATGGTCTTTGAGAGAAGTGAAGTCAGTGAATGTACAGCGAGGTTGGAAGTGAAACTTGGACCTTGTTGGAGGGACAGAAGACAAGAGTGAGAGCAGTGGAAATGAGTTATTTGCGAGGAGCATGTGGAGTCACATGGAGAGACAGATTGACATTGTGTTGTGGATGTGAATGTGATAGGATGCGTTAGGAGAAACACACTGAGGTGGTATGGCCATCTGGAGAGGATGGAGAGGGAGAGACTGACGAGGAGAGTGTATGTGAGTGAGGTGGAGGGGGAGAGAGGGAGGGGGAGGCCAAGGATGAGATGGAGGGATGGAGTGGAAAGGTATATGAGAGAGGGGGGTGTGAGCTGGGAACAGGGCAATGATATGGCAGGGGACAGGGCAACATGGAGGCAATTTGTTTATGGCCATCCCTTACGGGATTAAGGTAACTGGGAATAGATAGATAGATAGATTCTTGTAAGACCAGTCGATCAGGGCAGTACTCCCGAGTCACGAGGTGGATGGAAAGCTGGTGACCGGGAGAGCTGGAGTTCCCATTTTACCAGCGTTCAGGACTAGCTTCTGGCCATCCCCATTTACTGAACTTTTTTCAGAATTTTAGCAACCCAGGTGGTAGGCCAACATACTCTCCTATACATTTTCCTTTAATTGTTTACACTAAACTACATACACATTAAACACCACAATCCTTTTATCAAAATAATTTTTAAATGATGCCATATCATCCAGCCTCAGAGTCCCCAGGGGAAGGAAAACCATATTGTCCCCGTTGCTGACCAAGTGAGATGCAAGGAACCATTGTCTGGGTCCCTTTCTATTCGTTTCTGCAACATTCATTACCTTTCCTTTAATCTTCTCTCGGTTGAATACCACCTCTCTTTCTCTAAACCATACCTACTCTTCCTGTCTGAGACTCATTTGTCTGAGGCAACGCATAACAATCCCTCCCTGCATCATACTAATTTCTCTATAGATCTTTCAAGACCAAATGTTGTTGTATATATGTATGAGACAACATATCTTCCTCTCACATTCCTGAACTTGAATCCTCTGAATTCTTTACACTCTGGCTTCGGCTATTCTGTCATTCTCTGACTAAACATATCTGCACTGTGTACATATCAACAAATGCTACCGAGTATCAGGAATTCACTGTCTTATTATAACCCGTAATTAGAAGGCGGAGCGATGATGTTTTTGCCTGCCTCTGTGTGTGTGTGTGTGTGTGTGTGTAACTGTGTATCTGTTTTCCTCTGTATTAACTGCCCTTGATCTTCAATCTGTTAAACGGAATGTGTCCAGACATCTCGAAAAGAACGGATCCTGAATTTCGCATTTCCCCCCCCTCTCTCTCTCTTTTTTTGTTTTTTTTTCTTGGTCACAGTTTTGTAAGCTTCCAGTCTTCGGATTCTTCTACGCTGCATAAAATAAAATCAAATAAAATCGATCGGAAGGCTCGGAATGTTTGTCCTTTATCTTTCTGAGCGTCCGTCTGCCCCTCAGTCTGTCTACCGCATAACATGAGTCTTTTCCTACGCAATCGGAGGTTGTTGTAAATAACTATGTGCAAATCCTCTTTCAAAATGTGAGTACCATTGAATAATACATTTTATTCCTTGCCGAACCCATCTTTCGACCCGTCCACCTCCAAGGAAAAATAAAAAAATAGTCAAAGCAAGAAGATACTACACTTTCGTAATAAATTGGCCGAATACTGTACACAGGTTCGCAATTACATTAGGATGAGCGAGGGAAGTTATTGGGCACAAATGCTATAAGTAAGGTGCAATCGTGGTTACATTCACCAAAGTTTCCTTTCACATTACTTTTAAAAGTTATATCTGGATATCCACGTATCTATCTGTCTTAATTAAACATTCAGTCAGTCAATCAATCAGTCAGTCTTTATGTCTGTCTATTTCTCTGTCTGTCTAGTGTGTCTGTCTGTCTATCTCATACATCCTCACACTTGCTCGCTGTTTCATTCTTTTTAGCCCATTCACTCTTACTTCTTCACTCTCACATCCTTTAATATCCTCACACTCGCGTACTCTATCAGTCACTCTCATTAACTCTCACTCTTTCACCTACATACACTCTCACTAACTCTTAACGCACACTCACCCAGACTCTCTAACACTAGCACTGTCGCTCATGTTTTCTTTCACACTCTCTTCTCGAACTCTTGTGCTCACTTACTATTCCCACTCAGTTCATATTTACACTCACACCTTCACACTCTCACACTGACTCACTCTTTCACTCACTCACACACTTAAGCTCAACTCACTTGCTCGCACACTCATCTCTTACATTCTTTCCATACTGCCTCATTCTATCACTCACATCCTTTCCCTCAGTCCCATTGTCACGTTCATTCAGTCTCACCCTAATGAAGTCGTCATGCCTTTACCCTCGCTTACCCTCAAGCTCGTTTTCCCAGTCCTGCTCCTTCTAACTCTTAATCTCACCAACTGTTCCTTTCACATTCTAATCCTTCTCTCACTCATTCGCACTATCCTACTCACATTTCCACACTCATTCATACATTTTTTTTTTCACCTAGTTTTCTATATCAAGTTGCATTCCCATTCTGTAATATACTTTCCCTCACTCATTCTCTGTACTTCTATCACTCTTATTTTTTCTCCTTACACTTCCCATCTGCTGAACACAGGCACTCGTACTCTCTCAAATTTTCACACTCAGACCCAATCACCAATATCAGTTAAATTCACTCACTCACTCCTCTCTTATGCTGTCTCAACCCCTCTCACTCACTCTTACACTCTCTATTACACACAAATTTCTCTCACTCACTCACTCACTCTCCTACCCAATCTCTCACTCCAGGTGTAATATAAACTTACACTCACTCAGTCTCATAGATCCTCACTCACTTCCCCTATTACATTCTCCTTCTTACACACTTCCTCAGCCGCTCACTCATTCACAGTTCAATGACACTCACTCATTCTCACTTAAAGTCACTCACTCGCACACTCACTTTTCATTACACCCCCCCCCCCACTCACTTTGACGCAGACTCCGCCTCTCTCAATTAACAGGAGTTCGACAGGAACATGTGTATAATGGAAGCGATGCATCCATTAACTCTTAAGCGATTATATTTAGCTTAGGAGTGCCTTAGAACAACAGAGGTTAATGATGGTTACATCCAAACCCTGAAACGTCTCCCCTAAGCTGAACGAAATCATCTCTAGATAACAAGAATTAATTAGGTAATTTGTAATAGACTGAATGGATTAGCTGGATCTAAACAAGATGTGAGACTTCTGAGGACTAAAATGAAAATCCCATCGCAAGGATGTGCCAGAATTCCGCCTTAGTTGATGACAATGCCATACAAAGGTTCTGGAGAGAGTGACAGGGGGTAACTTTCAAATATCTCTCAAACAAACAGCAGTTGCCAGGCTGGGGTAAACTTTTTTTTTTTTTTTTATATAGAACCAGTATTCTTCACCTGTTACCTTGATATGGGCCTAGCCAACAAACGCCTGAAAAGAACACACAGATAGATCGATACAAAGAAGGACTTGGGACACACAGGTGGGACAGGGCTGTTACTTACGTGCTAAGCTCTAATTAGGCAGTGCAACATGGCGCGGCGCATATTACTAAAGGTAATTTTCCTTTCCCTCTGCCAGCCCCTCCAGCACTTCAAATCAGGCCTCAGTACTATTTAGTGTGCTAATACATCGCATTGAAACACCATGCGCAAGAAAATTAACGTTTCACATCAGTATTTACTAAGATAGTGAGAGAGGGGAACTTGTAATCTTCCCAGGATCAAGAGAATACAGCCCTACGGAAAGGCAGTGAAACCCGTCCTTTGTACCTTTCGAGAATGCTTTTTACCAAAGATGAGTGAGTCTGACTGTGCGGTGTGAGGGACAGTAAAAGTGACAAAAGGGGTCTTGCTGTAGTAAGGTAGACCAAGACCTGAGGTGACATGAACTGAAATTGTGCACCGTAATGATGTAATAGATTAGGTGATGAAATAACGTGATAACAGTAACCAATGTGATGTGGTGTGACGTGATGTAAGATGATGTGAGATGAAGCCGTGTGATGTGACGCTATAGGCATCGCATGATGTTACGTGTCATCATAAAGTGACACTTTGCTCATCTGCTAAAATTAAGGTCACATCGTTGCGTGTGTGTGTGTGTGTGTGTGTGTGTGTGTGTGTGTGTGTGTGTGNTTCTTCACCTGTTACCTTGATATGGGCCTAGCTAACAAACGCCTGAAAATAAGTTATCTAGTTCAAGTATATCAACTCGAAGGTTGAACACACAGATAGATCGATACAAAGAAGGACTTGGGACACACAGGTAGGACAAGGATGTTACTTACGTGCTAAGCTCTCTAATTAGGCAGTGCAACATGACGCGGCGCATATTACTAAAGGTAATTTTCCATTCTCTCTGCCAGCCCCTCCAGCACTTCAAATCAGGCCTCAGTGCTATTTAGTGTGCTAATACATCGGATTGAAGCACCATACGCAAGAAAATTAACGTTTCACATCAGTATTTACTAAGATAGTGAGAGAGGGGAACTTGTAATCTTTCCAGGATCAAGAGAATACAGCCCTACGGAAAGGCAGTGAAAACCGTCCTTTGTACCTTTCGAGAATGCTTTTTACCAAAGTTGAGTGAGTCTGTCTGTACGGTGTGAGGGACAGTAAAAGTGACAAAAGGGGTCTTGCTGTAGTAAGGTAGACCAAGACCTGAGGTGACATGAACTGAAACTGTGTACCGTAATGATGTCATAGATTAGGTGATGAAATAACGTGATAACGGTAACCAAAGTGATGTGGTGTGACGTGATGTAAGATGATGTGAGATGAAGCCGTGTGATGTGACGCTATAGGCATCGCATGATGTTACGTGTCATCATAAAGTGACACTTTGCTCATCTGCTAAAATTAAGGTCACATCGTTGCGTGTGTGTGTGTGTGTGTGTGTGTGTGTGTGTGTGTGTGTGTGTGTGTGTTATTGCTGAGGCTATCAATATTATGATAATTATCAACATGTTTTTTTCTTGTACCCGCAGCAGCAACAGCCTCCTTGGACCCATATCCGATCTGTCCAACCTTCAAAAACAAAGACGACCGAAAGCTCAGAGTAACGTGGAAAGACAGTGCCCAAATGAACGCTGTGGTTAATGTCACCTACGAAGACATCATCAGCAACACCATCGGCCAGACTGCATGCAGGGGCTATCTCAGTAATGGCAGCAGCGTTGTCTATGTGTACACTCGATCCACTCCGCTGACGTCCGAAATTACCTATGTAGCTCATGATGTTTCAAGAAATTTGTTCTCTTGCGATGTCTATGCGCGTATCATAACAGTAATGTCCAGGAAATAGCAATCCATGCGTTTGTCATAACAGTAATGGCTAGGAAATATCATAAGCAAGTCATATATGGCATGCCCATGAAAAAAGGTTTACTAACGAGGGGAAAAAAATCATCATACATTGTGCAATAACCTTCGTCTTTGGTATCAGTTTGCTTTTTTGCGTTAAATGTGCATCAAAACGTTTTGGATCGAGAGTATTATTCATGTTCTTTTACCCTACATCAGTAATGCTAAGCCTATGAAGCTTTTACAGGGCAATACTTGTGTACAGCTAAATTTTGCAGTGAGACCGTACAGTGTGTGGCTCAGGATACTGTATTTTCCATAACCGTTTTTTCCCCTTAATTCAGCTTAGAGAAGTAACTGGTAAAAAATACTTTTGAAAAGAAATTAATAATCAACAAATGGCAATAAGTACAAGCTAAAGTATATGACCAATATTTTTGCAGGATGTAACTGCCGCTACGGTAACTGCACTGTCGACTTTGAAGTGGAACCAGAGACGGATTACCAGTAAGTAGCCATTCCATCAGTTCGCACTGGAAACAGCATTCACTGATATCTATGAACAAAGTCCTTGCCTGAGTCAATGCGTTACGTGAATGTAAAACCACACTGTAGAAATGTTTGTGATCTTTCATTGTTAGACACTTGTATATTGATACTGGAACTGTTAGGGGTTCTGCCCAGATGCTTGGGGGCCCGGTTCAACTGCATACTCTGTTCTTCTTTTTTCTATTGGCTCTGTCTTCATTCTGGGGGGCTGGAGTCCACTCCTTCGTCGATGTTTACTTTCAAATGAACACAGGTTACAGTCCTAAGCAAATCGTCACGAACACGAAACTACGGAGTTCCTCAGGGTTCCGTTCTTTCACCCAAACTTTCAACCTATACATAAATGACACTCCTGCACCACACAACAATAACAACCAAACATCAAATCGAAGACACATCTTTCACACTGCAACAAGAATATCTCAACACACTTCATGCATCGATCATGTAAAAAGGGCTGATGATCGCTCCAGCCAGATCCATCAACACACTTCATCACCAGCATCAAACACGAGTACTGGTATCCCCCTAACATCACACTTAACAATGTACACCTGCGCCACACACACACACACACATTCACTATCCCTGGGGTGACATTATAACACTGGGCTCACCTTCATGGACAATATGCAAGATATTAAGAGGCGGTGCATTTCCAACCTCATGCACTCAGGGTGCTTGTAGGGGCAGACTTCGGGCAGCAAAAAGAAACATTCCTCTTACCCCCATCCCAACCAACATCCACTATAACACTTTGCAGACCATAGAGAACAACGACTGACTCATCACCACTGGCTGCACCAAAACTACACCCACAGCTCACTTACAGTTTGAAACTAAAGTTCTCCCAGTCAGAGAAAACCTTGATATGAGAGGTACACAGTTCTATGTAACAGACTGTCCAACCTCACAGCACTACTGTCATGGTGGCTTGTGGGGACGCCCATCATCCATTCACTTTATGTAGTGTTGTCTGTTTCTTCATGTATATCATTCTCATCCTTTATCTATCCTCCTCTCTTCCTATTTTTCCCATCCATCCTGTCACTCTTTACTACTCTTCTTTCCACTTCAGGTGACTGCATTCAATGACAAGCCAAGTAGTTTCCTGTAATTCACTGAAACTATTTTCATCGCTGAGTAGTAGCTGTATAACCAATAAACCGGGTAACGTGGAGCCTACTATGGTGTCCCTGTTAACTGGATTTAGAGACGCAAATGCGGCGTCCATCCAGGATCCAAACCTCAACACTAACCCTTGCGCCTCTCTGTGCCGAGGCGCTGTCAGTTGCATGGGAACATCGGTTCACTGCACGGCCCTGCATGGATGGTAGCTTGCCTGGGGTAACACAACAAGAACAATATCAACTCTGTCAACTATGACAAAGGCACACAGTACAACTAAACACATAAAACAAGCACCATTCAAACATCTCCAGGGCTCCTCAGCAACATTCCACTTCTATACATTACTAGCTGTGAGGAAACATGTTCATTCACTCTTCAAACACAGAACAATACAAATAAATGCCACACTGTTATAGTATTCACCCATCACAAATATCCTTAAATAAAGCTGATCGAATTCACCTAGCTAGGCCAGGACATCACCCAGCCCTCCTCAGCTATCAGCTTAGATGCGGGTTGGGTGGAATCTCAGATGAGACGTTTCCAACTTATAAAACAGTGAAAAGAAGAGTAGTAAAAAGTGACAGGGGTGAAGAGGAGCATTAAAAAGCGACGAGGGAAGACACAGAGATAGAATGCGAAAGAGTCAGGAAGAAGTAGGGAGCAATACATCAAATGAGTGGATGATGATCCTCACCACCCACCACCAGTTCATCAGTAGGACTGCATCCGAACAGCATTATGAATAAAAAGTCGCAGTGCTAGTGACGATCTTATGTAAAAAAAAAAAAAAAAAAAAAAAAAAAAAAGAGGAAGGATCATGAAAGCAAGAAACCACGATGGGTTTGAGATTAGAGGGGAGATGTCCAGCACCTTTTTTCTTGTTTTCTATAAAGCATACTTCACAGATTGGCCACGACAGTGACAAGGAAACTATTCTACTAAGAGAGAGAGAGAGAGAGAGAGAGATTGATTACACACTACCTCCCTTCCGTACAGATTGCCTACAAGATTAACAGAGGTCGCTCATTGCCCAACTTTCTCCCACAAGGTATTTAAAACTGACGCTAATAAAAAACGTCGGTAAAATTGCTATGATTAAG
>JAGKTI010020429.1:0-16337 GCA_018397915.1 Birgus latro | reverse complement strand
TAATTTATAAGAGACATGTGCGCTCTCAGCTTGAACATTGCTCACCCTTGTGGAGTGGATGTGGAGTGGTTGCATTAAAAACTAGACAAAATTCAGAACAAAGCTGTTGGAATTAATGATAACTCTGCTATAACAAATAAATTACCTCCCCTCTCCAAGTAAGAAGGAATGTTGCCTCCCTTGCATTATTTTACTGATATTTTTATGGCAAATGCTCAGACGAAGTTGCGTGCAGTGTGCCACCTCTCCCTGCCTTCCCTCGTGCTACACGGACATCTGGCAGCGCTCATGACTGGAATGTCACACATCCATATTGCAGACCTTCCGCCTATCGGAATTCTTTTATTCCCCGAACTGCATCTCTCTGGAATTTGCTTCCCCATAGTTGTTTCCCTCCAAACTTCAACCTACAGCTCTTCAAGTCCAACGTTACAGATATTTCGTGAATGGAGGACACCAATAATCTGGTGTATGATTTTTTTGTTTACTTATTTGTTTTTCCTTCCTCTGTTCTGGTATTTAAAAAAATATATATATACTGTAAATACTTCCTGATTCCTATAATGCTGTTTCGAAGCGAGATTTGCCAGTTAGGTGCACGAGAAGCATTTCTGTGTTTCGCGAAATTACAGTAGTTCTGGTATCGGTACAATCAGAGTTGCCAGTTTGCCTGCTGTATGGACCGTAGTTGTTTCGTAAGTTTTGCATAAATTTTTATGATCTTTTTCTCTGTAATGTTTTATTTACATGTTTGTTCGGTAAATTATGCAATTTAATTAAAGTTTAGTAAATTATTTGGAGTGTTACGTAATGTAAGAAGACTCTGGCATGTGTGATGTCTCCTAATTGGTAACTGTGTTGCTAGGGGCTGGTTAGGACCAGCACATTCCAGAACTGTGGGGAAGTAGATCATTCTCGAATAATGCAAGGTTATATAAGGATGGGGATGAGACATTAGCAAGGTTTAGTTGGGCCTCGGTTAGTTTGAGTGAAGTTTAGTTTGGTGTCGGTGCAGTGTCAGTGAAGTTTGTATATTTTCGGTACTTGTGAAAACAGTGAAGTGTTGTCAAGTATTAAGTGGAATTGCAGCTAGTAAAGTTTGTATTCGTTCAGTGCTTGTTAGAATAGTGAAGTGAAACTGGAAAGCATTAATTGGAATTATTTGGAAAATAAAGTGAACTTTAAGAAGCCAGTGTTTATTTTCGCCTCAGCTGATCTTGTGTGCTGTACACCTAAAGGCTGACCATAGGAAGAACAACTCACTGGGCAACGTCCTTCCTATACTGAACTACTGCTGTTGGAGCCTGTGGCGGTGTGGGGACTGGGACGTAATAATACTTTCAGCGCAATCAATATTTCTACCTCTAAAAGTATTCAAATTCTCGATGTTTCACTTAGCAGTACGTTCAGCTGCACCTTTAATATTAAATCACATGCTGAAGCTGCGTCAAATAAACTTGGGTTATTGTACAGAATCCTTAACTTTTTCATTGACGAGTAGTGAACTGTAATTTACTAGAGATACGTACGCTCTCAACTCGAATAATATTCACCCTTTGGAGAGAATGTGGAAATGTTGGATTAATACAACTGGGCAAGATTAGGAACAAAGCTATAAAAATTATTAATAACCTAGTAATTACAAATGAACTATGTCCCATTCAAGTAAGACCGAATGCTGACTCCCTTGCATTATTTTGCGGATATTTTTATTGCAAATACTCAGACGAAGTTGCATCCATTGTGCCACCTTTCCACGCCTTTTGCACTGTGCAACACAGGCATCTGGTGGCACTCATGACTGGACTGTAACACTGCCATACTGTAGAACTTCTGCCTATCAGAATTCTTTTATTCCTCTGACTGCGCCTCTTTGGAACTCACTTACCCAGAATAGTTTCCTCCCAAAACCAGTCTACGGCAGTCAAAGTCCAACTGTTATCATTTTTTTTTTTTTTAATGAGGGGAGGACACCTGTAATCTGGTGTATGGATTATTTTTTTTAATTAGTTTGTTCTCCCTTTCTCTGTTCATCTTCAGGAAAAAAAAATAAAGAACCAGGTGGTTGGAAAACAGGTAAAGAACTGAATAGGTCAGTAACAATGTATGGGTGTAATGGTATGCATATTGAGACTCGATATGTAGATATTATTTAGGGATTAGTATATATCTCATAAACACATGCACAGAATGTAATGTCTGCTGGAGACATACACAGCGTCTCACTAGGAATGTCATTTCACATAATGTCTATCCACATTCTTGTTGTCTCAGAGCATCAAGAATCCTTAACATATGATATATCTCAAACATCCTCTAAGTCCAGACGACCAAGAATTTCATGACGTATTCAGACACGTGGAGTAACCAGCCCTAGTCAGTCAGTCCACGCGAACAGGAAATCTACCAGACATTACATTACACACACACACACACACACACACACACACACACACACACACACACACGCACATCCTCTCCAAGCTGTATATAATGTCGGAGAGCTTCCCTTCAGGTCAGAAGGGGTTAGATAATGCCCGAGAACACAATCAGGGCAGAGGCAGGAGAGCGGTGAAGTACGATAAACTACGCTATCAAGATCGGCGACAGCGATGAAGTACGATAAACTACGCTATCGATTTTTTTTTTTAATGATAGGAAGAAGGAACCAAAGGCCAGAAGCCCGTAAACTGTTCCTACCAAGAAAAAAACAAAACAATACAAGAGAGAGCCAAAGTCAGGATCCGACCATTTTGAGATGCCTGGACACAGTGCTTGAAAGACTGCAGATCATAGGAAGCAGGAAATACAGACAGAGTGAGACAGTTCCAGAGTTGACCTGTTGCATAAATGAAGAACTGGGAGTAACGTTAACTCTTGCATTAGAGAGTTGGACAGAAAAGGGATGAGAATTTGTTGCTAGAGTGCTAAGCGCTCGTCGTAGAGGTGGAGAGATGCAAGCAGACAGTTCAGAGGAGCAGTGACCGTTGAAGTAGCAATAGAAAAGAGATAAAGATGCAACAGTGCAGCTAAGAGACAGAGGTTGAAGGGAGCCAGTAAAAGAAGGAGTGTTAATGAGACGAAAAGCCTTTGACTCCAACCTATTGAGAAGAGCTGTATGTGAGGAGCCTTCCCACACATGAGAGTTGTACTCCATACAGGGGCGAATAAAACCCGTGTATAAAGTCAACAACTGTGCAGGGGTAAAGAAGGTAGAAGGTACAGAGTCGGCTTAGCACACCTTATCTCTTTCTAAGATAAGTCTCGAGTGAATGAAACCCCAAGCATGTTCAAGGATGATGCAGGATTAAGATGGATATTATTAAACATTAGTGGGTACTCCTGTCGAAGATTTTGCCGGGCTGATAGGTGTAAGAACTGAGTCTTTGATGCTTTAAAAACAAGATTATTTTTACGCCAGTCAGAGATATGAGCCAGATCAGACATTAGGTGTGCCTTAGCCTCATCCCTTGTTTGTTAAAGTAACTGCTGAGATGGATGTTGCGGGAACCGAATGGAGAGGTGAAGGGTGGAGTCATCAGTGTACGAGTGGATAGGGTTAGATGTACAGCTTAGAAGGTCATTTATGAATAAAAGGAAGAGAGTTGATGATAGGACAGAGCCCTGAGGAACACTACTGTTGATAGATCTAGGAGAAGTACGATGCCGTTTACAACAGAAGCTATAGAACGACCAGAAAGGAAGCTATAGAGGAAAGCACAGATAGAAGGATAGAAGCCATAAGTGGGCAGTATGGAAATTAAAGATTTACGCCAGACTCGATTGAAAGCCTTTGAGATGTCAAGTGCAATGCCAAAGCTTTTGCCAAAGACCCGGAAGGAGGATGACCAGGAGTCTGAAAGGTAGATAAGATCGCCAGCGGAGTGTCCCTGACGGAACCCATACTGACGATCAGAAAGAAGGTTGTGATAGGAGAGATGCTTTTGAGATACAGGATGTTAAAGAAATTGCATGATAGAGGGTTGGAAATGGTCATCCTTCTTTGAGACTGAGAGTAAACTTCCAGCAAGAACGAAAGGTACAAGTTGAAAGACAAAGGTGTAAGAGTTTACCTAGGCAGGGTGTAAGAACAGAAGCACAGTTCTTGAGGGCAACAGGAGGGACTCCATCAGGCCCATATGCCTTGTTAGTATTGAGGCCAGTGATAGCAGAAAATACATCCGTTGAAGAAATTTTAATGTCAGGCATGAGGAAGTCAGAGGGGGGGAATTGATGAAGGAACAGCACTGGAATCGTCTAAGGTGGATTTGGAGGAGAAAGTCTGAGCGAGGAGATTTGCTTTATCACTAGAAGAAATAGCTATAAAGCCATCAGAGTGGAAGTGAGGAGGGAAGGATGGTGAGGTAAAATTATTAAAAAGGTTTTTGGCAAGGTGCCAGAAGGAGGGGGAAGAATTCAAGTTGGAGAGTTGAAAGCATTTAGTACGGATGAAATTATTTTTAGCAGAGCGAACAGACTTAGCACGATTCCGGGCAGAAACATATAAAAAGATGTGATTCAGGGGTAGGTTGACTCCTGTATCTTTTATAGACCCTCTCCTTGTTGTGGATAGCATTGGAACAAGCGTGATTAAATCAAGGCTTTCTCACATTAGTCAAAGGATATGAGAAAGGAATGTATGCTTCCATGTCCGAGAGAATAACCTCCGTAATGCGCAAAGCACACTCAGATGGCTCCCAGCCGTGGAAGCAATAGTCATTCCAGGGATAATCAAAGAAGTACTGCCTGAGGGCCTCCCATTCCACAGATCCAAAGTGCCACAGGCGGCATTTCTTTGGAGGGTCCACAGGCCTTATCAGAGTGATAGGACAGGTTAAGGTACTAAGGTTGTGATCGGAGGAGCCCAACGAAGAGAAACAATTAAAAGTGTGAGCAGAAGGATTAGTTGTTAGGAAGAGGTCAGGTATGTTGGAATTCTCTCCAAGGTGGTCAGGGAAACGGGTAGGGTGCTGTACAAGCTGCTGTAGGTCAGTAAGGATAGACAAGCTGTAGGCTTGTTTACCAGGTGGATCAGTGAAAGGAGAGGAGAGCCAAAGTCGGTGGAGAACATTGAAATCTCCTAGAATGAAGATTTCAGAGAAAGGAGAAATGGATTGAATGTGTTCCATCGTAGAAGTAAGATAGTCGAAGCATTTTTGATAGTAGAATTAGGAGAATGTAAACAGTGCAGATATATTTAGTCAGAGAATGACAGGAGAGCCGATGCCAGAGAGTAGAGAATTCAGGAGAATCAAGTTCAGGAACACGAGAACAAGAAAGATCGTTGCGTACATATACACAACAGCCACTTTTGGCTTTGAAATGAGTATAGAGAAAGTAGGAGGATACAGAAGAGGGTTTGCTGTCAGTTGCCTCAGACAGCTGAGTCTTGGCAAGGAAGAGAAGGTGAGGTTTAGAGGAGGAGAGGTGATGTTCAACAGAGGGAAAGTTAGAGGAAAGGCCGCGAATGTTGCAGAAATGAAGGAGAAGTGAGTCAGACAGTGGTTCCAGGCAGCTCACAGTGCTGTCATCGGGAGAGGGGCAGATGGTGGGGGCATTTATGGTCGTCCCCCTGGGGACTCTGAGGCATGGTTAGTCTGTGCCATTTTTGTTTTTAAATTTGAAAAGGAAGTATACTGTGTACTGTGCATGTAGATTGGTGCTGACAGTTAGAGAACTTGTATTGGAGAGCACTGGTGGCAAGCGGTAATAACGAACCAAGTACGATAAACTACGTCATCGAGATTGGTGGCACACGGTAACAACAAACAAACTACAATAAACTACTCTATTGAGATTGGTGACAATGGTGAACTACGATGAACTATGCTATCGAGACTGGTGGCAGCGGTAAGCTACGACAGACTACGCCTTACGAGTTATAAAACGCTCATTGATATTAGTTTATACATTCGTCATTATATGCAGCAGACTACTCTCCTGAGCCGCTACAACAGTAAACTACGATATCTACCTCACTACGTTCACCGAGAGTGGTGGCTAGCTGTAAACGAAGCCGATTAATGTGTACCGTCAAATCAGTCAGTCATTACTTACGCCACTCTTTACCACCAAGCAGTCCGTAAACACTCTTCTGCCATCTTCCAACCAGTCGACATGACTTCTACTCCACCATATGCTAACATTACCATCACCTCCCCCAACTTGCGAATGTTCCTAAACGACAGTGACTTTATTATGGATCAGTTTTCTCTAGCCTTGAGCCATTCATGGGTACATCCAACAGTTGTGTTTCCCCCAGTGGCTTTCTCTTTTGTCGGATTCATACTCATGGTCTGTGCAGTGCGCTGTTGTGTCAGGAAGATGGAACGCAGACTGCAAGATATTAGAATCGCAACAAGACTAGTACGTCCTCCACAGGATGTTGAAGCTACCCGTACTTAGTGCCCTCACATTTAGTGACTACCAGCGCCAACTGATTAAGATATAAACTGTGGACTGAAAGAGTACCAACACCAAATGAAGGCATTATTAGACAGATACAGGACAGTGTGAACTACAAAGACTAACTGAAAAACAAAAAAAGATAAGAAAAGTAGAAAAATGTGAAAACTATTTAGAAAAGTTTTAAAAGTGTATACCTAACAAGAATAATTCCTCATACAAGACTATGTACTTAACCCGAGGAATCCCATCGACGTATGGGTACGTTGTGACTTGTTGTCACAGCTACACCCATTGACGTATGGGTACGTCGTGCAATTGCAAGGATCATAATTTGCACAAATTTCAAAATTCGCTCTTGATTTTGGGTATGTAGGCCCGGACGACCTTCCCCTATCTGCCACCAGGCGGGGATGCGGGTCGACCCCCCACGACCCGCGTGCAGCCGCACCTCGTTCACTCACCTGCTTGAAGTGACCCAGGTCGGACATGGCGCACCGAGGCCTCCCAGACAACCAGATTCAAGCTGCCCTTGACGCCTTCACAAGTAACAGTGATTCGCCACTCAATGACGAGGTGGCGGATAAGGATTGCGTCCAGCCTGAGCAGGAGGAAAGCAGTAGCAGTGACGAGGAGGTACCTTCACCACGAAAGCGGTGCTGCATCACCTATCGCGCTGCTAGAGAGGGCCTGCCTGCACCTAAACAGCGTGGTAAGGCCTCAGGCCTCTATTCATCCCCTACGTGATATAGAGGGTGAAAACGAGGACGAGGACGAGGAGGGAGCTGTGGGACGTGCGACCACATGGTACGGCCGCAAGGTTATCACCCATCGCGGCCCCGAGAGGACAGCACGTCGTTTCCTAAGGTATGGGCCTAGTGTCTTGTTTGGGGAGGGCGGAAGTGGTGAGGAAATAGTGGAAAGTGTAAGGGAAAGTCTTGTGGCAGTTGGTGAAAGGGAGAGTGGCGGGAGTGTGCGCTGACGTGGTGGTGTGAGGGAGCGGAGCAGGCCAGGTGTGACGGTGAGTCACGTGGGTGATTCACGTGGTGTGGTGAGGGAGCTGGGAGGTGGGGATGAGCCACTCCCCAGCACGTCTTATGTTCCCCAGTATTCTCAGACCTACTCCCCACAGCCCCCTGATGTTCCCCAAGGTCGTAAGGGTACTGGTAAGGGTAAGGGTAAAGGGCGAGGCAAGAGGAGCGCAGTGGGGAAGCCCTTCATTCTCCGCTTCCCCAACCTCCCCCACCATCAGCTCCTCCCCACTCCGACGAAGGCGACGATGGGGGCGATGTCACATGGAATTGGGAAGATGGGAGTAATTTTTCTCTCATAATTCACCCCTTCACTGAGCAGGGACGAGCAGGCTGCACAGCTCCTGGAATCCACCATGGCTCAAGCAGGTTGGATTTTTTTCACCTGTTTTTTGGTGAGGATTTTGTCCAGCAGATAGCAGAACAAACAAACAGGTTTGCAAGCAGCCAGCAACGTGAGAGTGAAAGACTGGGCACAAGAAGCAGACATTCTGTCGCACCGCTGCCCAGGTGTCGTTACGGTATTTCTCGGGAATATATTCTCCCGTATTTAATAGTGAATGGTAACGTGGTAAAATCCGCCTCGACACTGGCAACGCGCGACATGGGGGACTTCACTAACACGCCACTACACACATGTACTTAGAACTGGGAACTGGAAGAAGTGAAAAAGTAATATGGCTTTTCTAGGCTTTAATTACAAAATAGTATTTACAAAAATCTACAAATAACTCTGAGGTAATTCCCACCTCATTTCACTTCACGTGCAAATGTGCCAAAAAACCGCACATACACGTCTACTCTTAAGTCACTTGAATACTAACACTATTTTAATAAAGCAAAGCCAGTCTTGTAAAAAATCACTAGTGCTGTTATATATATAGCACTCTTTACTCACTCATATATATGAAATCACTGTTACATCAGTATAAGAAAAACACACTTAAACATTTAAAATCTTAACTCCTTCCGTTTCTAACTAGGAGTCCTTGAACTAATTCTTAACTCCTTCCGTTTCTAACTAGGAGCCCTTGAACTAGTTCCCAGACGACAGACAAATAAAATAGCACTGCTAGTCGGTTGTACCCGCGGTCACAAAGCATGTACTTTCACTTACTACCGGTAGTGCTCGCATTGCTGACTCCCTGGAACTTTACGTTGGCTATACAGCGACGTCTCTGCACCAAGCACGTCGGCTGCCTCACCGTTCACTAGGGCTCTCCTCCAGGCTCTAGTCTGAACTGAACTCTCTGGCCCTGTCTGGCCTCAGAAAGTTGCCGATGTTCGCTAGCGGTTCATGTGGTGTGTGGTGGGTGATGACTTCACCCACTCACCCAGCGCCGTCACCCACATCTCACCCGCTTCACCCGTTTGCCGAGCTGGATCAGATCTGCAGACTCAGCGCACGCTCCCACGATCGGATAACGCCCAGCCAGCAGTCTTGTGCATAAACAAATTGACCAACACCACCTGCACTACCCCTCTCTCTCTATCTCTTCCTCCTCCTTCCTCCAGTTATCTCTTTCTCTCAACCTCTCTTCCTTATTCCATCTCCCTATTGCCCACAGCTGTACACAGAATCCATCGAACCCCTACTCTTCCCCCCTGTCCGCGTTTCATCCTAAACTCATGTCCGGCAGGCGGTGTCACCTGCACACCTGTAACAGCTGTGAGTCTTACACCTGCCCGAGGGGATGCATGTCGGCTTCCCGACAATTCGATCATGTATGATTACCCTGTTTCCCTGCCTGATCTGTTTGTTTTTATTTTCTTGGTACTTTTGATGGGTCTTTTACCTAAAAACTAAATCCCATCCTACTGGACTATGGACCATCTAATGCAGACATCAATATTTGGCAAGTTCATGAGCCGTAATCGGATTCAGCAAATCCTAAGCCGCCTCCACTTTTACGATACTGATGATCCTGCCAATGCCAATGATACTGATAAGATGAGGCGAGTTAGGTTGGTTTTTGATCACCTACGCAAACATTCTGTTCCTCATATTACCCCTATAGAGACCTTGTCACAGACGAAAATCTCATGTTGTGGAGCGGCAATATTTCTTTTCGCCAGTATATACCCAGCAAAAGTATATACCCAGCAAAAGGCACCGTTTTGGCTTCAAGATCTTTGTTATGTGTGGCTGTAGGACTGGTTATGTGCAAGACATATAGTCTTGTACACCAGTGCACAGACAGACATAACAAAAGATCGCAATATCGGACTCTCGGGAGCAGTGGTGAAAACAATGATTGAAGAGTACCTTCATCGAGGTCACGCCCTTTACCTCGATAACTGGTACACTAGCCCTCTTCTCGCTCGTTATCTACACCTGCCTGACACGAGACTCTGTGGTACGGTGAAGATGAACAGGCGACACATGGTCAAGGTCAGGCGGAAGCTAGACAGAAATGAGGTGGTCTTCTTCAAGGCTAACAACATCCTGGCAACAGTGTGGAACCACAAAAGGGAAGTCTGCCTCCTATCCACTGTTCACCGACCTTTCATGCACCGCACAGAGTCCGTTGATTACCGTAGCGAGAGTAGGCGCCCGTATCTGGAAACCTGAGTGTGTTCTGGACTACAACATCAATATGCGGCTCGTGGACCAGTCAGACTCGATGATATCAAGTGTAGATTGTGCTAGGATCCGATGAAGTGGTATAAAAAGCTCTTTTTTCACCTGCTGGACATAGCTACCCTCAATTGTCACTACCTGCTTGCCCTGACAACAGTTGTGCAGGAAACCTTTGAAGGTTTTGTGCGGGAGCTAGTCAGGGAAATTATTGCAAAGTATGCTGAAGAGAGAACTCAGCAACGACTCCGCTTTGCCCCTACCGCCCAAACTCCACTCAGAATTTCCGGCCGCCACTTTGCAACTCCGATCCCTCCACAATCAAACAGACCTAGGCCCCAACGCAGATGTCATGTGTGTGGAATCTCACGTGTGAGACCCAACACTCAAAGAAAAGACACCCTCTATTAGTGCGTACAGTGTGATGTCGGTCTCTGCATTCACCCTTGTTTCGAGCAATACCACACAATGATGCAATTCTGAGAAGGTGAGATAGCGATAAGACGCTTGTTCTCAGGAAAGTAGGCGACATACAGACGCTCTGTGTAATTATAAGGCCTGTGAATATGTAAATTTATGTATAAAGTGGACACTGGTATAATATTTGTTGAACATTATTATTTTAGTGCGTAAATTTATTCTGTCAAAACATTCCTAGCGAGTGTGTAAAGGTGTGATATTCAGACGGTCTGTGTAATTATAAGGCCAGTGAATATGTGAATATTAGTACAGAGTTGAAACGGGTATAATATTAGTTGATAAATATCATTTTTAAAGTGCAATATATTCTAAGTCGAAACATTCCTGGCGAGTGTGTAAAGGTGCGATATTCAGACGCTATGTGTAATTATAAGGCCAGTGAATATGTGAATATTTGTACAAAGTTGAAACGGGTATAATATTACTTAATGAATAACATTTCAGTGCATAAATAAGTCGAAACATTCCTAGCGAGTGTAAAAAGGTGCAATATTCTGTCACTCAGTGTAGTTATAAGGCATATTTATATGTAATAACTAGTATAAAGTGTAAAAGGGTGTTTTGTTACTTGAAATGCATGATGCAAGTGCAAAAAAAATATTCTAAGTCGCAACACGAGTGGTAGCAAGTGTGCTAGCTACGTGATTATGGGCTAGCAGTGCGCTAAATATCGTCGTAAGGATTGTGAGTACATGAAAACATTTACATTGTTCGTAGAATGTTATAATGGCATTGTAAGAATAACATGAAACTAGAAAAAATGTTATGTATTGTGAAAGATGAGTCATAGCGAGTGCTTTGAGTATGCCAGCATATGCTAGCATTATGCTAAATATAATCCTATTGAATGTAAACTGCTGAAAGCATTTATATAAAGTCAAAAATGCTAAAATGTCATTGGAACAGTAATATGCAAGTAAAAAAAAATGATATGTAACCTGAAACAAGAAACTTAGTGACTCAGTGTTACGAATGTGACCAAACTGACTATGCTCGCGCGATGGAACAATGCTTATTTTTCCTATATATCTTATTGCAAACGTTTTATTGTTGTTATATTAGTGAATTAGATCATAATGAATAAATGTAGATGTGTTAGTGTTTGTTTCACCCAGAATTACTTACCATAGAAAATGTGCAAGTGAGACTCGCCTGTGTTAGAGTACGATACCTGTGTGGGGGGGCTCACCTGTTCTGACCACTTGGGGATCCTGGGAACCACTTTCTTGTCCACAGTCCTTTGTTTCACACCTAAAGCGGATGTTTTAGCTAATAAAATTTTTTCCCAAAAATGCTCGGGATTTTGTGGTATGGTAGGTTGGAAATCGGTCGGGACTTGACGGGTTAATACAAGACATAACGCAAGAGACACTGCATTTCTCCATCTAGCAGCCTTCATCCTAACAATCCTTGTGTATCTTATATTGACAAATATATCTATTAGAACTGATATCTTAATTATATATCCGTGTATATTTACCTTGCATGTTACTAGATTACTTCCCTTAGACATGGCCATGTCTTCCCTCCAACCCCTATATCATAATTATTCCTTATATAAACGACCCACCTACCATAGTAATATACACAATCCCCCATGTATCTTGTATCTAGTGTCAGGAGACACCATCTCAGTTACCCGGGGAAGTATTGTACCCCCCACTATATATCTATATGTGTACCTCCCACTGTATATCTATACCCCCACTATATATCCCACATTATCCCCCCCCCCACCCACTGTATATCCCCACTGCTAGATCTTAAAAATGCTGAATCAAACTTACCTCTCACGCTCGCTAGACCAGATGTGTTCAGTCTGAGACGAGCCGCCTCGAGGGGCACACTGTGCACCTCAAGGCTTTAACCCCTTAACCGCGGGTCGTCACTTTCGTGACGGTCGGGTGCAATGGATCATACCGCAGGGCGTCACTTGAGTGACTCTGTGTTATTTTTAATTCCCCCAGGCTTTCAGGTGGAGACTTGTATCATCTATCAGCACTGCTAATGTCCAACAATAGTCAGAACTGCTAATGTCATCAGTACTCTCATCCATTGTTGACTATTTAGCCATTTTCCCCCAATCTAGACTCCCCTCCCTACCTCCCCTCCATTACCCTCTCGTGTCGTCTGCTCAGCCGCTCTGCGCTAAGTAAATCTTCTCCGGATTTTTCCACTGTTTTCATCCATTGAAATGAGCCTTATGCCCTATTCTTATACAAAATAATATATATATATAAAATAAGGTAATTGATAGTGCCATACACCTGGAATTGGCTAATTATCACTTGGCATCATCCAACCTGCACTCGTTCGCTAATTTCCCCTGTTTTTCCCCCCGTGAAATATGCCGTATGAGCTACTCTTGTAATATAAATGTATATAAGATAGGAAGGGAGAAGCCTGAGTGATATTTATATTCACCTGGAACTACCTAATTTATTATGTATTGTCTAGATTTCCTACGACTTATTTCTTAGCATATACATTAGTAGTTGACGTTTTCAACTCTTTGCTACCGAAATACAGTCAGTTTGCTCTCGTCCTTCACGGTGAAATGACACCCCTCCATTTCTGCCTCTTTTGCACCTATTATAAAAGGCCCTGTGACCTCTACCCCTACTAAACATCGTGTGGGAAGCGGTAAAGGACTGTAGATATATATAAGTGTAATAAAGTACTAGAAATAATAAAGTGTGAGTGTGTATATGAGTAAGAAATGACAGAATACCAGCGGTGAATTGGCGCGAGTGAGAGGCTCGTACCCGCTCATATTTTACATTGCTTTCACAGTGTTTTTTTTTAGTATGGATTCCAAACTACTTGGAAGTCACTGAATAGTTTTTCTAGTGATAATATCTTGCAGTGGTATTCAGATTAGGGGATGTCGGGAAGTTTAAAGTGGAGACTTAGTTACTCAAATTCAGAAGTCTCAACAAGTCCTACGGTAGTCAACGAGTGCTAAAAGAACATCCTAGGAGAAAGCTGAAGGTATGTGCCATACGCATGTGTAATTATAATATTCTAGGACTAATAACTGATATTTGGCAAATATTTGTAAAAAGTCAGTCTGAACGCGAATATCCCCGCGGGAATGACACAGCGAACCTCCGACAACCCCGCGGTGTAGGGGTTAATAAAATCCTTAAATAGCTATTCCAGGATTTTTACATCCACTACCAGTGACTGACTGTGACTTACAAACGTCTCAACCAAACCAATCAAAGAAACAAGACTCGCTTCTAACCACCTCAACCACAGCTCCACGATTTTGATTTATGAGAAACAGTAGCAACGAGAAACTACGTCTATCGACAACTGTACAAGCCTGCAAGTTAATCTCAACAATTAATGGAAACCAAAACACTACAAGTTAAGAAGAAGAAGATATGAACAAGGAAAGGAGAAACGACAAACATTAACAAGGAAAAGTGAGAAAGGAAGAAGTGCGCTGGCAGTGTTGACCCAGCATTGTGGTATCAACACAGCTGACTCCTCCAACCTCCACCAGGATCTCCACCTTCTCCACCACGACCCCCTCCCCCCACCATCTTCTCCACCACCACTACCAGAGTGAGGCAGCGACTCATTAGTGCATCATAACACGTTAGTCAGTCCAAGTGCCTAACAACACCAGCCTGCCATCCTGCTCCTGCCTGCCTGCCAGCCAGTCTGCTTACGCTGTAACTTACTATTCGATATAACTGTACAATAAACTCCGTAACTCAAGAGTGCTGTAACTCACCTTGCCATACTACGTCTCACGACTTTATTCTGGCTGTGCTTGACCATCCACAATCGACTTCCATATCTCTCTTCAAGTACCTACTACCAAGTTATCAGATTGGCGGCACCGGTGAACAACAGTACCTTTGTATCTGACCAGATATAATGTAGCTGAAGGTACTAAGTGCCTAGTTATACTGTATATATATTAAAAAAAAAGTAACTGGGTACACTACTAAATATATAATTCTTAATCATTGGCGTATAATGATTTTCTTTTATTTTAATCAAGGCACCAACAGGTGATTTTTCTCAGTTTAGGAGATGTTCAGTAGCTGAACAAATCAAATCCTAATAGCATGAGTAAAAGATATGACTTAGATTTAATACTGGAGTTAATTTTTACACGCACGTTCACAGTTGTCAGACGGTTATGTATTGGTTATCGTATGTGTGTGTGTGTGTGTGTGTCAGTGTGTGTGTCAGTGTGTGTGTGTGTGGCAGTGTGTGTGTGTCAGTGTGTGTGTGACCAAACTCAGAATGTGTTTTATCCGTTTTTAGTCAAATTTGGTGGAACTGTGAGGGTCAGGCAGTGGGATGACTTATTATCGCCTGCCAAGCGAGGCGACAATGTAATCGCCTGTGTGTGTGTGTGTGTGTGTGTGTGTGTGTGTGTGTGTGTGTGTGTGTGTGTGTGTGTGTGTGTGTGTGTTGCGATATCTCAAAATCAAGTGGGCTAATTGTATCCAAACTTAGTAGATAGTATCCCAGAATATCTGGCTTGGTGTTTAATAATTTTGGCGAAGCTGCATGATATGTCTCAGATTGCCAGAGGATTACTGTTCTAGTCTTTTTAGACACGAAAGCAAGGAGACACTGAAATGCGGCGGTCGAAATTCGAAGGCTTTTTTCTCGATTTTGGTGAACCTAAGATGCCATTCCTCCAATTGCCAGAGGATTATTGATCTAGTTTTTTTTATGATGGTTGGCGATACTCACTCGTAGGCGAATGCTTTGGCCTTTATTCTTGAGAAGGTCGAAGGTCAAGGTCACATGGTAAGATCAACTTGAATAATTTTGTCCTGTTTAGATGAAAATTAGTGACGCGGTTAATGTCAGAAAGAAGTAATTCGATTTTGAGAACGATTGTTTACAGGGTAAGTTCGCTGGAAAATGTCCAGTGTCAATATCACATGAGAAGGTTAAGTTTTGATTTATTTAGACGAAACTTTGTGAAAGGGTTCAGGATAAGGCTACATCAAGGGCCTTGATTTGGAGAGGCCAGTCAAAACAAGGTCACAGGGAAAAGTAAAAGTTGAAGGTCACATACCTAAGTTAACTTAAGCAGCTTACTCGTACATCTTGTTTCGACCAAGTTTCTGGAAGGGTTCTTGGTGAGATTGGGCTGCAAGGATTCCATTCTGGGAACAGTCATAGTCCAAACTCATAGAGGAAGGTCAAATGTCGAGGTCACTTGGCAAGCTCAGTTTTGATCCGATTTACACAAGACTTAGTTGAAATCCTTAAAATATCCCGAAAATAAGGGGAATTGATTTTAGGAACTCTCAATCGCCGGCCAAGGCCACACGGTAAGGTCGGAATTTGACACGCGTATTTCCGTGTGAATAAAACTACTAAGCCAGTTTTAATCTGATTTTAACCAATCATGGTGGAAAAGTTGAGGGTTGTAGGGGTTGGGTTATTGTTTTCGAAAATATTACGTCAAAGGCGAAGGTCACATGGCAAGATCTATTTATACAGTTTTTTACCCGATTTCAAGAAAATTTTTAGGATTCACGGCAATTCAAGGATGAAGTAATTAGGTTTTAAGAATACTCCATAAAGGATGAATGTCAGAGGGTAAAGTCAAATGTTCGACCGTAAACCTCAAACAATTTTGGGTTGATCTGACAAAACTTGGCGTAATTTTGGGGAGGAATGAAGAAGAAGGAGGAGGAAGAAATATACAATATTTTTATATGAAAGAGAAAAAATATGTGTCGTAGGATACGGTGGGTGACGGAAGAAAGGAAGGGTGAAGTGGATGAGAGTGCTGTGGGCAAACATTGGCTACTTCAGTGTATGAAAGAACGAGATTCCGAGAGGGGTGTGAAAGA
>JAGKTI010020428.1:0-16337 GCA_018397915.1 Birgus latro | reverse complement strand
ATGTGTTAAAAAATTACCCTAAATGTTAATCATAATTTCCTGCTTGCTATTTAATTTTTCCATGCATGGTTCTTAAGTAAAACAGCTAGAAAAAAGGTTGAAGCAGTGAATTTCATGTCCGGTCCTAACCTAACATTGTGTTAATCATAATTTCCTGCTTTTAATTTAATTCTTTCATGCATGGTTATTAAGTGCACCAGCTATGAAAAAGGTGGAAGCAGTGAATTTCATGTCCGGTCATAACCTAACCTAACCTAACCTAACCATTTGTCTGGTAGCAATTTACATCATTTACTGTATTTGATGCTTTGTATCCAATAATTTAGTGCATAAAATGTGAGAAAAGATGATTTCCATGTCCGATACTTACTTATACTATGCTGGCAAGTTCTGAGCTCCTATGACTCACTCACCTCTAAATTATCATTTTTTGGTTAAAAGTCAATAAATTCATGCTATATGTACATTATTCATGTGAAAAGGGACCTAAATAAGTCCTATACATATCCAGTAGGGAGGTAGGAAGGTATTTTTCTGATTTAGGTTAGGTTAGGGTCATGAAAAACCAGTGCTGGAGCTTCAGGACCAATATCCGGACAAAACCAATATCCGGACATGCCTCTGGCTCTATTACAACGGATATTGAAGGGATTACTGTACCTTGAATGGAGAGGAACTCAAATCTTCAAAAGCAGAGAAGGATCTCAGAGTGTTGATAACATCGGATTAAAACTGTCCCAACACATTACAAGAATTGCAGCCAAGGGTAACAGGATGGTTGGACTGATTAGAAGAAACTTCCCTCACGTGGATCTGGATATGTGCAAGACCCTATACTTATCCCTAGTACGACCCCATTTGGAATATGCAGTACAAAGCTGGTCACCTTACTATAGGAAGGACATCAATGAATTGGAGAGGGTATAATGAAGGATGACTAAGCTGGTACCTGAGCTCAGGGACCTGGACTGGAACGGTGTGATCGACTGGGCCTGACAACGCTGGAACAGAGAAGACATCGAGGAGATTTAGTGGAAACTTTTAAAATATTAAAAGGGATAAATAACATTGATCATAGTGTGTTCTTTGAATACAGCGAAGGTAGCACCAGGACGAACATGCGTAAGCTGAAAAAGAGAGGATACTGGAGAACAACGGTTAGAGCAAATTCGTTTAATGTGAGAGTTGTCAACCATTGGAATTCCCTTCCTGAAGAAGTTGTTACTGCCTCATCAATAGGTGCTTTTAAAGCTGGTTTGGACAGGTGGTTATCTAACAGAAATTTGGGAATATAGGTTTGTGTAGGGTGTTGTATGGGTATTAGAGAAGTTTTGGAGACTATATATATGATTTTGAGATGATAGATGGGAGCCCTAAAAGAAATGTCTAAGTCTCTTAACCTCCCATGTATTTGAACTAGGTAAGTTTGAACTAGGTAAGTTTACTAGTTACACCTCCATAGTACCTATAGAGTCAGTTTGCCATATCCTTCAATTCAGGGAACTGTTTGTATGAAAATTACTTATTGAGGACCTTCAGTACCTGTTGTTATTGTTGTTGCCCCAGGACCATTTGAAATGTCAATCTGGTGGACTAGAGACTGAAGTTGCTCCTCCCCTGCAGTCTACCATCTTTCTTGAGGATAGAAAACTGGTTTAGGGACGTTTGTATAACAAGGTACTGTAATTGCGCTGCCAGGTTATATCAGTGCCACCACATGAAGGCATCCCTCTTTAGCACTGAAATACCTTACATGTGTAGTTATTGAATTCTTCACAACACTTTGTACATCACAGTATTTAAGACTATTGCAGAATACTGTCTAAAGAATAGAGAAAATTGTACTTTGTCTTGTTTTTGTTTTTCTTATTATTTCCTGCTGTACAATAACAATCTGTCCATATACGCTATTGCCAGACACCTCAGTCCTGTAAGGGCTGGTCACAAACAAATTGCCTCCATGTCGCCCTGTCCCCTGCCATTTCACTGCCCTCCCCCCAGCCTCCACCCCACTCTTATCATATACCTCTCCACTCCGTCCCTCCATATCATCCTTGGCCTACCCCTCCTTCTCCCCCCCTCCACCTCACTCACATACACTCTCCTCCTTAGTCTCTCACTCTCCATCTTCTCCACATGGCCAAAGCACCTCAGTGAATTTCTCCTTATGCTTTCTGTTACATCCACATCCACGCCACAACACTCCTTCACTTCCTTATTTGTCAGTCTGTCTCTCCATGCAACTTCACATGCACTCGCAGATAACTCATTTCCACTGCTCTCACTCTTGTGTCCTTCCAACAGGGTCCAAGCTTCACTTCCATACATTAGAGCTGGTATTGCAATACTATCATGCAGTGGCTTTTTTTTACTTCCATGCACACTTCTCTATTTCGGATCGCTGCTTTCAAAGAACCAGCAACCTTTCTTCCATGTTGCACCCTTCCAAGCACTTCATCTTTCAGACTTTCATCCTTACTCATCACACTACCCAAGTACCCAAGTACTTAAATTCACTCACATTTTCCATTTTCTCATCATCCAGCCTCGCTGTATGTTCAGTGACTTCATTTCTTGACCCTAACTTTACTCTTCCCTACGTTCACAATATTGTAATTGTAATTTATTGTCCCTGTATTATGTATTCTTTTTCCTTGCTTTGTGGACCCTACCTCACCCCATCCTTGAGTGGGAAAAAGGTCAGTAGTTGTGATGATGATGATGATAGTGATAGTCATTATAATGATGATGCTAATTTCCACAGGCGGTGAAGCCACATATCCCCCTTATCAAGTTCCGGAAAGGAGGACTCATTGAACTGGGTGAGTAAACTGACATTATTTTTACCTTTGTGCCTGTGAGACAGGATTCCACAGGCTTAAATGGTGAGTGAATGAGTTTGTGGCCCTTTACGCTCGGCATGCTGCTGATAGTACTCCCTCTGTCATGTTAACTTTTTTTTTTTTCCTAGCTTTGTGGATCCTCCTTCATCCCATACTTTGGTGGGAAAAAGGGTTCATAATGGTGATATGTACCTGAAGGAAGTAGAGATAGAATCACGATGATAATGATAATTATGATGATGATGATGATATGTACAGTATGGGCGTAGGATTAAGATGTTGATTTTCCCCAGTACGTGGAGCCCCCCAGGCAGCTGCAGCCACATCCATCCCCAGTGGTGGCAGTGGTGCACCTAGCAGTAATAAGCAACCAGAGGTGTTGGAGGAATGGCAGATACCACACAAGTACCGTAGGGAACGCATCAGCGAGGAGGAGATTGAGTATATAAACGTAAGATGGAGTACATGTCATAGTTCATTCACCTTAACTTGCCAGAGAGTTTTGTTCTTTTGCACCTTTTGAGTATATAAACGTAAGATGGAGTACATGTCATAGTTCATTCACCTTAACTTGGCAGAGAGTTTTGTTCTTTTGCACCTTTTTTCCCATACAGCGCTGAAGAAACCATAGGTATTAGGGGAATGGCAGATACTCTACCTTATTATAAAAAATATATATAGTATGCAAGGAACACATCTCCAAGGAGATTGGGTATGTAGATGTAATATAGAGTACACATTGTAGTTTTCACTTTAACTTGGGAATGAGCTTGTAAACAGAAGGCAGTGATTGATTGTGTGTGTGGATGAGAGAATGAGAAGGTATGTAATGGATGCATGAGCATACAGAGGTTGGGGGAGTGGACTTTCTGACCACTACTTGGTGGTGGTGAAAGTCGAGGTTCAGGTGCAATGGATGAATAGGAGGGAAGGACAGGAGGAAATAGTCCATACAAGGAGGGTAGAAAGATTGCACAAGGATGGAAAAAAGGGAGAATATAAGAGACAAGTGGGGAAGTGATTGGGTAAATATGATTTGGAGCAGATGGGAGAGGTGAAAAGTGTGTGCAAGATATTCACAGAAGAAATCTTTGCAGCATGTGAGGTGGTGTGTGGGTTGAAGAGAAGATGAAAGGGGGTGCAGGGAACAGCATGGTGGAATGAAGAGGTTAGACATGCTGGGGCATCAAAGAAGAAAGCATATAGTGAGTGGATGAGAACCAGCGGCATGGAGGAAGTTGAGAGATGGAAGAGAAAGTTTTATGTAGAGAGGAAGAGAGAAGTGAAAACATTAGTAAGAGAGAGTAAGAAGAGAGTGGATTAGGAATTTAAGTGTAAAGTGGAGGGAATGTAAGAAAATGTTCTGGAAGGAGGTAAAAAGAGTCAAACAGGGTGATAAAGAAGTTAGTAGGGGAGTGAAAGATAAAAATGGTAGATTGATAGTGAAGGGAGAAAAACTGAGCAGATAGAGAGAACACTTTAACCCATTGACTGCGTCTTTATCATATATGATATAAGATTCCAAATGGCTCTGACTGCGTCTATCATAAATGATTTTCTGCTTTCGAAAATTCTGCCGTCAGAGATGGCACAAAATAAATCAGCTAGCAACTCATGGCACCTTGTAGAACATTGTCATACATAGATCATGCATTTTTATGAGGAGGAGAGCTCAGCTCAGGCATCTACAGCATGCCGCAGGTACCATTATGAAATCTTCTCCAGGAGGCCGTCGCTAGGTAGCCCGAGCAGATATTGGATGAAATCTCTGGGTGAGTGTAGTTATGATAGTAATGCATTATCAGATGCTGACATTGATGATTCACATGCTGATTTACACCTTCTCTGATTGCAAGACTGACACTGCCAACACAGTGCGACCATAACACATCGTTCGCCTGGCACCACCGCACAGGGAATATTTATTATAACCTTTCTACTATCCGGACGACCACTATCCGGTGACCTCATTGTTCGGACATCGTAGGCTGATGGCTGAAACCCCAAAATGCCCCCAAATTGCAAAAATAACGAAAAAATCTGATTTTTTTCCACCACGTCACTTTGAATTTCCTGCGTGCGCCAACCAGCTCCCTTCCCATGCTACCCCCCCTCCTCCTAGTTCTGTCTGAACTCCCGTGAACTGTGGGCGGCTGTCCGATCGTTTGTGGTATCTTTTCGTTCATGTTTAAATATAAGTCACAGTGCTAAGGATTAAGTGTAGTTAAACACTGGATTACTGGACATGCTTCAAGAGCAGTTATGACCACTGTAAAAACCTTAGAGGTGGGGGTAAACAACAATCACGGACATGTGAGTAAACATTGTCAGCTGCTAAATATTTTCCATAATCACTTCTAAATCCTCATTCTCTGGTTACATTTTATTTACTTCATGCTTTGTGTCCCATATTTGAGTGCACAGGCTGTGAAAGAGGTGATTTTCTCAGTGATTACCATGTCTTTTACATACGTTCACTACCTAGTCACCTGGTGAACATTTTTGCCCTACACACCTCTAAATCATAATTTCTCTGGTAACATTTTATTTACTTCATGCTTTGTGTCCCATACTTGAGTGCACAGGCTGTGAAAGAGGTGATTTTCTCAGTGATTACCATGTCTCTTACATACGTTCACTACCTAGTCAACTGGTGAACAATTTTGCCTTACTCACCTCTAAATCATAATTTTTCTGGTTGCATTTTATTTACTTCATGCTTTGTGTCCCATATTTGAGTGCACAGGCTGTGAAAGAGGTGATTTTCTCGGTAATAATCATGTCTCTTCTTTACGTTCATTATGTAGTCAGCTGGCGAACACCCCTGCCTTACTCACCTCAAAATCATCATTTTTTGGTTAAAATTTAATTAATTCATGCTTTGTGCCAATTATTTATGTGAATGGGGTCTTAAATAAGTGCTATGCATGTCCGGTAGGGAGGTAGGTAGGTGGTTTTCTGATTTAGGTTAGGTTAGGTTAGGGTCAAGAATGTCCGGTGCAGTTGGTGAACAGTGAACACCTTTGTCATACCTAACTCTTTTTCTTGTAACAGTTTATTTATTTGATGCTTTGTATCCCATATTTTAGTGCATAAGATGTGAGAAATGATCATTTTCATAGTGATTGCCACGTCTGATACTTATTTACACTAAGCTGCCAACTCATGAACATCTATGCCTTAATTACCTCAAAATCATCATTTTTGGGTTAAAATTCAATGAATTCATGCTTTGTGTCCATTATTTAATCCATACGGTGTGAGAAAGGGTGATTTTCATAGTGATTTCCATGTCTTATACTTACTTACACTTGCTGGCAAGTTGTGAGCACCTATGCCTTACTCACCTCTAAATCATAATTTTTTGGCTAAAATTCAGTTAATTCATGCTTTGTGTGCATTATTTATGTGAAAGGGGACTTAAATAAGTGCTATGCATGTCCGGTAGGGAGGTAGGTAGGTGGTTTTCTGATTTAGGTTAGGTTAGATTAGGGTCATGAATGACCAGTGCTGGAGCTTCAGGGCCACTCTCCGGACAAGACCACTTTCAGGTCATGCCTTTGGCTCTATTACGTCGGATAGTGGGAAGAGTACTGTACTTTATGGACCTGTTTCAGAGGTAATTTGTTTTTTGCTATATTGTATTATATACCACTGAACTCGGGTTTCTTTTCTCTGTCTTTTGACAATATTTATTTTTTTCTAATATAGTAAAACCTCGATATAACGGACTTCAGTAGACCGGAATTCGCTTTTATCGGAATCGAGGAGCTACCAGACTAAACTCCTATATATCGGAAAAAGTCCAATAAAGCCAGAAAGCAGTCCGGACTCCCTGACCACTTCAGCTATGTTCACCACAATAAGACAAGTAAAAGACATGTTTTTCAGTGCACTGTACAGTATTATTATGCCATTTGATTAATGTAGTGAAGGTATAACACAGTACAATACTGCAATGGTGGTGAAAACCACTGATGCAATCCGGACTAATGTCTGATATATCGGAAAAAGTCCGGATTAGCAGGGGTAAGTCCGGATGTCGCTTTTATCGGAATTTCGCATTTTTCGGACTGGCTTGGGCCCCAATTAGTCTGTTACTTACTGTATTGTTTTTCTGAATACTTAATAACTGCCGCACACAGGATGTACATGTAAACAAACACAGATGCAGTGAATGGGTTAAGGAACTGTTAAACACAGAGAATGAAAGTAAAGCAAGTATAAGTGGCTGGGGAATGGCTGGGAGAAGGAGGAAGGTGAGAAGAGAAGAAGAGATCAGTAGGATGGAAGTAGTGGAAGCATTGAAGAAAGTCAAAATGGGGAAAACCCCAGGAATTGATGGAATGTGTGGTGAAATGGTGAAGCGTGGGAGAGAGATAGTAGCAGAATGTACAGTGGAATCACTTAAATCGCACATACCTAAACAGCGAATTCATAATACACGGCAGCATCATGCAACAGTTTGCAATATCAGTTTTTACCAACCACCACACTGACTGGATGCATCAGTGTATCACTCATTCTAAATCCTCATTTATAGCTTTCAGAGGTATGTTTATAAATATGCCTAGTAACTGGTAATCCAGGAATAATAAATGCAGCCTCAATAGAAAATAGGGAAAGGCCACATCCATATGGTAAAGAATTAATCACACAACATACAGTATGTCTTCACTAGAAGGGCACAGCGATTCCACGTAAAATAACAAACTCACGATCTCAAGTAATATTGGTACGTATATAACACTGAATAGTTAACTGTTGAATTGTGACTGCAAGAAGTGAGTGTTAAAAAACAAAACTCGGGTATTCAAGGACGCTGGCAGGCCGCCATCAGCTGTGTTTATGAATGATCTCTCCAACTGGCTGCAGTGTATCATACATTCTAAATCCTCATTTATAGCTTTCAGAGATAAGTTTATAAAAATGCCCAGTAGCTGTGGTAATCTAGGAATAATAAGTTACCTGTAAAAGACTCATTTCAATAGGAAATATGGGAAGGCCATGCCCGTTTGGTAAGCTCAATGAATTACCGATTCATATGATGACAAGGAGGCAGCTGAGGGTGACGACGGCACTGCTTCCGTTGCCTCCACACTGACCTTTGAAGGGTTCCTGAGGGAGGTTGATGAGGAGGACGCAGCACTGAGGTGGCAGCATGCGGCAGCAGTACACTCGCTTCATGCCGAGAGACTCTAGTCTGCCTCAAGCCTCGAAACCCCTTCCCCTGCATCATGGTCGTTTCTGCCGTAAACCAGTCCAGGGGTAGCGGCCTAAAGTGCAAATGGCTGATTTGCCTTACGGCCAAAATATAGATTAGGTTAGGTTAGATATGGCCTAAATGTCTTCGACCTAACAAGGTGATGACGGCCAAAAATAAATACAGCCGGATAGTCCCCAACTCCTCCCCCCTCCTGGTCCATTCAGACAGTGTTGTCAGTCAGAGTCAGGTAAGAATACAATATGGTTCGTTTCCATTAAATATCCATCCATTATCCAATCCTATGTCGCCCCACAGAGGAGCGTAAGAGCCCGGGGCTAGTCAAGTTGGTCCTGACATTTAAGATGAGAGTGACCAGCCTCAATCATCCCTGAGTGGCTTTACGTGAGCAATACACCCCAACCACCCCTTGGATACAAACCTTCACCGGATCAATCCGATTGGAGCGCTGTAATTACCCACTAAACCACCAGGCGTCATAATTTTGTTATATGGTCACCACCCAGCGTTCCATTAAATATGCTCTACTAATTTCTTTTCTAGGTTGTTAGTGTTCATTGGCAACCAGTTTGAGGTAGGTTCTGACTAGTTTGATGTAGGTTTTGGAGTAAGGGGGCAACTTTTCGAAAATGACAGACTCATAAGTACTTCTCCCCATAATATTGCTTGTTTCTAACTCGCAAAATTCCCAGTCTCATAAGACTTCGATTTAGGAGATTCCACTGTATATGGAAGATGTGCAGATTGCCCAGAGAGGAAGATACAGTCCTGGAGGATTGGAAGTCAGGTATACAGTAATTATTCCCCTGTGCAAAGGAAAAGGGGAAAAGAAATGTGTAGTAATCATAGGGGCATTTGTCTTCTTAGTGTGATAGGAAATGTATGGTAGGATACTTACTGACAGAGGGAAATAGCAGAGGAATTTGCTGAATAAGAACAGGGAGGTTTTAGGAAGGGAAGAGGATATGTAGATCGGCCTTTAGTGTAAAAGTTTTCTAGAGAAGGGAAAGAAGTTGTATGCAGCCTTCATGGATTTGGAGAAAGCATATGACAGAGTGGATAGACAAGGAATGTGGAAAATTTAAAGAATATATGGAGTAAATGGGAAGTTGTTAAATGCCATGAAGGGTATGAATGAGGGTGCTACGGCTGCAGTGTGTGTGGATAGTGAACTGAGTGAATTTTTCCTTCTAAATGTTGAATTGAAATGGGGATGTGGCATGTCTCCATGGTTGTTCAGTCTGTATATGGATGGGGTTATAAAAGAGGCACAAGGTAGGGCAGTGGATGTTGGAGTGGCCATAATGAGAGAGGGTAGTGTGGAAATTTCCTGTACTGTTGTTTGCAGATGACACTGTATTGTTAAGTGAAGATGAACGGGAACTGCAAGGCTTGGTGAATGAGATTGGGAGAGTGTTTAAGTATCTGAATTTAAAAGTGAATGTTGAGATTATTGAAGTCACTGAATGTAAAGTGAGGATGGATGATGAGGAAATGGAAAATGTGAGTGCATTTAAGTATTTGGGTAGTGTAATGAGTAAGGATGGAAGTTTGGAGGATGAATTGCTTAAAAGGGTGTAACAAGGAAGATAAGTTGCTGGTTCTTTGAAAGCAGTGATAAGAAATAGGGATGTGAGCACGGAAGAAGAAAGTTGCTGCATGATGGTATTGTTATACCAGTTCTAACATATGGAAGTGAATCATGGACCTTGTCAAGAGTGAAAGCAATGGACAAGCCAAGAGTGAAAGCAGTGGAAATGAGATATTGGAGAAAAGCATGTGAAGTTACATGAAGAGACAGACTGACAAATGAGGAAGTGAAGAAGAACTGTGTTGTGGATATGATAGAATGCATTAGGAAAAATACATTGAGGTGGTTTGGCCATGTGGAGAGGATGAAGAATGAGAGACTAATGAGGAGAGTGTAAGGTGGAGAGAGGAGGAGGAGGCTGAGAATGAGATGGAGGGATGGAATGGAGAGGTGTATGAGAGAAGGGGGTGTAAGCTGGGAGGAGGGCAGTGAAATGGCAGGGGACAGGGTGAGATGGAGGTTGTTTGTTTGTGGCCACCCCTTTCGGGATTAAGGTGTCGGGCAATAGACAGATAGATAGTTTTATCATTTTTGGTCAGTGGGGGTGCCCATCATCCACTTACTCATTGTAATGGAATTCTGCTCCAGGGTGACTACATTTAGTGACAAGCCAAATGATATCCTGTAAGCCAGAAAATCATTTAATACGCTGGGTCCTACCCTTATAACCAACCCATATGTGTTCCCTACGTGTCAGCAGGTGGGTTGGCAGAGGGTTAGTGCCCCTCCCCAGAAAACAACTAACTTAAAAGACAAAAAAAATGCCTCGGAGCAGGACTGACCCACAGGTGACAACCAAAGACTGAACATAAGATGTGGTGCAGATTTCAACATGTAATGTGAGAGGTGAAAATGATGAGGTGAAAGGGAGAGATTGTCCAGGTGCTTGAGGATGCAAAAGTGGACATATATGGATCGACTGAGACCAAGTGGAGATGTAAGAATATGAGAGAGTGGAAATATGGATTAGGTATGTGTGCAGGAGTAGGTGAGAATGAGAGGGCAAATGAGGGTGTATGTATTGTTGTGTGCAAAAAATGTATGGAGAATATAAGAGAGTATGGATCAGTTGGTTCAAGGATTGAGTGGGTAAGTCTGAAAGTAGGAATACAAGCATGAGTGATTGCGTGTGTATACTGTATACACCAATGAATGGCTGTGCGAGCAGAGTAAAAGAAGAGTTTAGGCAAATGTGGAAGCATGCATGGAAGAGTTCAAGAGGAGTGAGAAAGTGTTTCTAATTGGAGATATGAATGGAAAAGTAGGGAATGTGAAGGTAGTAGGAGGACTGCTGGGCTTTGGTAGCAGGCTGTGAGGCCTATGCCCAGAGTTGGACACATGAAAAAAAAGAAAGAAAAAAAGATGGATTAGTTGGTGAGTGCCAGCAGAAGTGGATGAGAATGGTAGTGCTCTAGTGGACATCTGTATCGGGAGGAGGTTGGTAACAGCCAGTAATGTCTTCAGGCACAAAATGATCCACAGATATACATGGCAAATGATGAGAAGGGTAGCTGGTGAACTGGATGAATGGAAAGCAATGATTGATTATGTGTGTATGGATGAGAGAATGAGAAGTTATGTGCTGCATGCAAGAGCATACTGTGGTTGGGGATGTGGACTCACAGACCAACACTTGGTGGTGGTGAAAGTCAAGGTACAAATATGATGGATAAATAGGAGAGAAGGGCAGGAGGAAGCAGTTCATACAAAGACGGTAGAAAGGGTGCAAGATGATGAAAAAAAAAAAGCAGAATATAAGAGACAAGTGGAGGAACAGTTGGGTAAATATGGTTTGGAGCAGATGGGGGAGGTGGAAGCTATGCATAGAAGAAATCTGTGCAGCATGTGAGGTGGTGTGTCGGGTGAAGAGAAGACGAAAGTGGGTGCAAGAAACAGCATGGTGGAATGAAGAGTTGAGACAAGCTATAGCCTAAGTGAAGAAAGCATGTAGTGTGTGGATGGGAAGCAGAGGCATGGAGGAAGTTCAGAAACGGAAGTTATAGGGTATGTAGAAAAGAGAGGTGGGAGTTTTAGTAAGAGAGAATAAAGAGAGTGCATGCGGTCTTCAGAAGGAATTTGAGTGTAAAGTGGGGGGAATGTAATGTTCTGGAAGGAAAGAGTCAGGCAGATTGATAAAGAAGGCAGTAGGGGAGAGAAAGATAAAAATGGCAGATTGCTGGTGGAGAAGGGAAAGTAAGCAGATGGAGAGAACAATTTTAGGAACTGCTAAACATAAAGAATGAAAGTAATGCAAACATAAGTGGTTGGGCAATGGCTGGGAGGAGGAGGGATATGAGAAGGAAGGAAGAAACCTGTAGGTTGTGGAAGCAATGAAGAAAGTCAAAATGGGTAAAGCCCCAGGAACTGATGGAGTGTTTAGTGAAATGGTGAAACATGGAGGAGAGATAGTAGTAGAATGGATGTGGAAGATGTGCAGATTGGCCTGGGATGAAGGTAGAGTCCTGGAGGATTGGAAGTCAGATATAGTTATTCCCCTGTACAAAGGAAGAGGGGAAAAAGAAGTGCTGGTGTGTGGTAATTGTGAAGGCATTTGTCTTCTTAATGTAACAGGAAAATATGGTAGGATACTTACTGACAGTTAGGGAAACAACAGAAGAAGTAGATGAAGAACAGGGAGGTTTTAGGAAGGAAGGGGTTGTGTAGACTAGATATTCATCCTTAGGTGTTTAGTGAAAAAATTCCTAGAGATGGGAAAGTGATTGTATGCTGCCTTCATGGATTTGGAGAAAACATTTGACAGAATGGATAGAAAAGGAATATGGCAGATATTAAGAGTATATGGAGTAAATGGGAAGCTGTTGAATGCCATGAAGAGTATGTATGAGGGCACTGGGGCTGTAGTGCAAGTGGATGGTGAAGGGAGTGAATTTTTCTATCTTAATGTTATTTTGAAACATGGATGTGTCATGACTCCATGGTCGTTCAGTTTGTATATGGATGGAGTTAAAAAGGATACAAGGTAGGGCAGAGATTGTTGGAATAGCTCTAATGAGAGAGGGCAGTGTTTGGAAACTTCCTGTACTGTTGTTTGCAAATGATACTAGTTCAGTGAAGATGAAGGGGAACTGCAAAGATTGGTGAATAAGTTTGAGGGAGTGTGTAAGAAACGGAACCTAAAGGTGACTGAGGGAAGAGTAAAGTTGTGGTCATCGAGAGAAATGAAGTCACTGAATGCACAGTGAGGATGGGTGGTGATGAAATGTAGAATGTGAGTGCATTAAGTAGTGTGATGAGGAAGGATGGAAGTTTAGAAGATGAAGTGCTTGAAAGGGTACAGCAGGAAAGAAAGTTTGCTTGTTCTTGGAAGGCTGTGATAAGAAATAGGTGAGTGAGCATGGCAGTAAAAGAAGTCACTGAATGATAGTATTGTAATACCAGTACTGATGTATGGAAATGAACCTTGGAAGGACACATGTAAAGAGTGAGAGCAATGAAATTAGTTCTTTGAGAAGAATATGTTGAGTTACATGGAGAGGGAGACTGACAAATGAGGAAGTGAGGATGTGTTGTGGTGTGGATGTGATAGAGTGGGTCAGGAGAAATACACTGAGGTGGTTTGGCCATAGGGAGAGGATGGCGAGTGAGAGATAAATGAGGAGAGTGTATGCGAGTGAGGTGGAGGGGGGCAGAGGAAGGGGGAGACCGAGAATGAGATGGAGGGATGGAGTGGAGAGGTATATATATGAGAGGGGGCTGCAAGTTGGGAGAAGGGCAGTGTAATGGCAGGGGACAGGGTGGCATGGAGGTGATCGTTTGTGGCTACCCCTTACGGGATTTTGGCGTTGAGCTAGATAGATAGCTTCATCCTTTCACAGTATATTTCCTGTATAGTAGTAAAGCAACCAAAAGTGTTAGAGGAATGACAGATACCACACAAGGACTGCAGGGAATGCATCACAGAGGAGAGAGTATATAAACATATACGTTGCTTTTTTTGTGTGTGCCAGCCCTTTGCGCAAATCATGGAGTATGACTAGACTGTTAGAATGGCTATATTGCTGTACGAGAGCTATTACTGTACAAGACACTTGGCATAGAGGTAGACTGAGAAAGACATGGGGCTAGATGATGTGTGCTGACCTTAAATCTGCAGTAGAGGTATTACTAGAGGTGGAGAGGTGATGGTGGTGGTGAAGTATCCAGCAGTGATAAGCAACCTGTGGTGCTGGAGGAATGGCAGATAGAATACAAGCACCAGAGAGAGTGTATCACTGAGGAAGAGATAAAGTATATACTGTAAACATAACATGGAGTACACAGAGGTGTTCATTCACCTTAACTTGGCAGATTTTCTTTCTTTCACAGCTTATTTCCCTTATAGTATTAAAGCAAGCAGAGGTGTTAGAGGAATGGCAGATACCATATAAGTACCACAGGGAACACATCACTGAAGAGGAGACTGAGTACTATATATGAATGTTAAGAGGAAGTGTGAAAGAGTTACCTTGCTTTCTATGTCCAATGCACCCTCACACAATGCGAGTTTATGGGCGGCAGAAACCCTCACTTCCTACAATTTCGCATTGTGTGAACCAAGAAACTTATGGGAAAATCATCATCATCCGGACCTCCTTTCCCACCCTAGGGCAGGGTGAGGAGTAGCAACGTCCAGACATCCCAAATTTGCCCAGTCCAATGGGCCACGCTTCCATTCTCATGATTCAAGCCCCCCAGAATCCTGGTTCTATCAGATACGCCAAAAACATTCACCACATTTTGTAGCTTCACATAAACATATCCGACAGAGTCAATCCAGACTCTGCCATGTTAAAAAGGGGTGCCAAATCCCTGATCATGCACTTCTCACAACAATCATCCAGCCAGTTCAGTCTCTTGTCAGTTCCCTAGCCTTACCAACTTCCAAACCTCTCTTCCTTAGACACTTGTTTTAACCATATCTCTCCACCTTCTCCTTGACCTACCTCACCTCCTCCCTCCTTCAAATTCACTCAGATATACCTTTTCACTACTTTACTTTTATCCATTCTCTCCACATGACCATACCATCTCAGTACATTCTCTTCAATTCTGGTGTCCACCGACATCCTCACTCCACACCTTTCACGAATCACATTATTTCATATCCTATCCACCCTCTTTACTCTACATACATTCCTCAGCAGTCCCATCCCTACTGCTCTTACTCTTGACTTTTCATTTTCATGCCACACCATAGTCTCACATCCATATGTTAAAGTTGACACGAACATTCCTTCATGTAAGCCTCGTGCAGCTGCAACACTCAAGCATCTGTTTCTTATCAGGGCCTTCATTGTACAGCTACTTTTCTTCCTTGTGTCACTCTACTTTCAACTTCTTTTGCACATTTTCCTCTCTTTTCTATAACTGTACCCAGGTATTTGAACTCTCTCACCAATTCCAGTCTCTCTCCTTTCACTGTAACATTGCACTGGGAGTCACCTTCTCTCTCAGTAACCATCACTTTACTCTTTTCTACATTTACTCTCAAGGCACGATGCTCGCAGACATCAGCAAAACTCTGCACTAGTCTACCAAGTTCTTGTCCAGTGTTTGCAAACAGTACTGCATCATCAGCATACAACAAATTTGAGATATTCCATCCATCACCATTCATTACCAGTGCCATCCCTCTCTCCATTACTCATGTTTTTACTTCTCTCATCACCCCATCCATATATATATATTGAACAACCATGGGGATGTCACACAGCCTTGCCACAGACCCACACCGATCATGAACCATTCACTTAGATGCCCATTAACCCTTATACACGCTTCGCTACCATCATAAAAACTCTTGACAGCACCTAGCAGCTTACCATCTACACTGTACATGCGCAAAACTTTCCACATTCCTTCTCTGTCTGCTGTGTCGTATGCTTTTTCCAGATCCATCAATGCCATAAACACATTATGGTGGTACTTGCCCGGGCGACTGAAGTCACTCCCAGGTTCTCGGGCCCCGTGAGGGGCTGGGGGAGGGAGTTGCGGTGGTTTGGCCCCCATGCTGTCGTCCCCTTCTCCTCGACAGCCTCTGGGGGGTAGACCCACGACGAATGCCACCATTCCTTCAAACAAACAACAAGCAAACACTCTCATCAATCACTTTTCACATGTCAGCCATCTAAACCCTCATCGTGACGACCGACGTATCATCCGACATAAGAGATAGTTCCCCACAGACCCAGACTTCGCACCTTTCACTTACAACCAGACGAAGCACATCATCAGCAACCTCAAGCACTCATCTGCCTGTGGACCAGACAACATAAGCAACATACACCTTAAACACATTGGACCACAAGGCATACAAGCACTCACCAACATATCAAACTACAGCTACTCACACAACATAATACCCAACATCTGGAAGCATGGCATTATCATCACTATCCTTAAACCCAACAAAGTCCCCACATTACCTTCCTCACACCGCCCAATCACACTCCTCTGCACCTCCTCCAAAGTCACTGAAAGGCTGGTACTACAACTAGTTACACCTCACACCCCCCTAGCCCCATCACAACATGGTTTTAGGCCACTATACTCCACAAACACTCTTCTTACAGACGTCACACAGAGAGTTTTTGATGGCATGAATTCAGCTAGGCCACCACATAGAACACTCCTTGTCACACTAGACATTAGTAAAGCTTTTGATTCCATTCCCCGCCAC
>JAGKTI010020427.1:0-14371 GCA_018397915.1 Birgus latro | reverse complement strand
ACATTAAATAATCTGATATTTCATTTGCTTGTGGGGTGGGCAGTAGGGGATCAAGGGTCTGACTGGGGGGCCCGGTCTCCCCCCCTCCCAGGTCTCCCCATAGCTACGCCACTGATCCTCTGGATATTTTGTTAAGCTTGGGATTGACCACATGTAATGGCAGGGTGAGAAACAGTCTCCACAAACTTCTTCCCAACTTTATTAATCTCCTTAGCCTCCATTAAATCATTTTAAGGTAGTGAGAAAGAACAAATAAGTCACCGGAATGAAGAGATGAACACAACCCTACGTTTCACCAAGCACACCAATCTACACTTTCCTATGTGTACACTTCTTTCTAATTCTCACTTAAACTCTCCTTGACATATATAGAAAGAGAGTAAAGTAGTCAGTGTTCAGTGCTATTTATTTAGTTATTTTTCTATAAACAACAATCTAAACATTTATAAAAAATAAAAAAAAGCAAGTTGAGAGTAGGAGCCTGAGAGTGTTGACCACTAAAGTCCCATGATGTTTTACTCTTGCCATCTTCAGACAAGTATAGTCAACTCTCGAAATGAACGGATCTCATCTTGTTTATATTTTTTCTTGGAGGAAACAATCTTGCGGGCTTCTAGCCTTTGGTTCCTTCTTCCTTACATTAAAAAAATTAAAGGAACTTCATCGTACTGAAAAGGTTAATGAAAGCTATATCTAATCCCTCAGCTTCAAAAACTTTCCCATAAACTGAATAACATTGTCTGGAGATGGCAAGAACTTAATGCAACAGACGTAATCGAACAGATAAGGGTCTAGGTTATGCTGTTTTATGGTTGCATTCTGTCTATTTATCTATATCTACCTATAGCCAGACTCCTTAATCCCGTAAGGGGTGGCCGCAAACAAATCGCCTTCATGTCGCCCTGTCCCCTGCTATTTCGCTGCCCTCCCCCCAACTTACATCCCCCCCTTCCATAATCCTCTCTACTCAGTTCCTCCATCTAATCCTCCGTCTCCTCCTCACTTACCCTCCCCCCTCCATCTCACTCACATACACTCTTCTAGTTTGTCCCTCATTCTCCATCCTCTCCACATGGACAAACCACTCAGCGTTTTTCTCTTAACGCTTTCTATCACATCCACATCCACACTACAACGCTGCTGCTTTATTTAATCCCTTCATTGCGAGAGGATCTTCTTGAGCTGAGTAAAACTGTGCATGCTTAGTACGAGAAAAGCAGAAATTTAGCCACAGTGGTGAACGGATTAAAGGAAGCTGTTTTGAACCCTTTCACCACATTAGGGCAATCTTGATTTATTTATCTATTTATTTATTTATTGATGTATTTATTTATGTATTTACTTTTATATATCGTATTACCTCTACTAGTTGGCAAAATATTTTTTAGCTTGAGACAGCATTCAGTTAACAGAGATGTTAATGAATGCTATATCTGACCTCTCCAGTTCTAAAAATTTCTCCTGAGCTAAAGACAAATATCATCTGGAGACAGAAAGAACAAAATAAAAAAGACGTAACCATAAATAAGATGGCCCTGAAGTTGTAAGATATAACAAAGAGAACAACTTCGTAATAAAGGGTTTAAGTAGAATATCTAAAGTTTGGCCCATAGTTCACTCACTTTAACTTGGCTCAGATTTTCGTCCGCTTGCAGCTTATTTCAAGTGGCGCACTGGCTGAAATAAGACAATACTACGGCCCTACATTCTTTCCACAAAATTTCTTCCTGAAAAGCATCATACTCTAGCGTTAATCTCTTGTTATTGCTTAGTATTCAGGACGGAGAGATGGCCGTTTTAGGCCAAGTTAAAGTGAACAGAGAATAGTAGTGGAGATAATCAGTAGAAAACACAGCTCGCGTTTAGACTGCTGTAAATATAAATCTAGAAAGGGAATAATCAGACTAACACTGAACAAAATTAATCATTCATCCGTTTAAATTACGTACAATCAGTACAAAGAAAACGGGCTGCATAATGTCCCCTTATATGAATGCATCAGTACTTGAAAGAAGATTTGTCTTGGTATTTTTTTGGATAACTGGAAATAATTGATAACGAAATGATGCAATATAAACAACCTTCTCTTGCTCCTAGTCAGACAGCTCATTTTCACCTAATAGTGTACATGAAATAATCGGGATTTAGGTGTAAAATACATGATTCCTTAAGTTCTTTTCACATAATATACTGTATAACGTATAGGCCTACCATTGTTACCCATTCCCTAACTTAGTATCCCCTATTTCACATACACACACACACAAACAACACCAATATTACGTAGGTTACTGAATGGCCTAACTTAGTATCCCCAATTTCACACACACACACACACACACACACACACACACACACACACACACACCATTATTACAAAGGTTACTGCATAGAGATAGCTTATTATTTGAAGTCATCAGCGAATGTAATCAAATCCATGGTGGTTACTGATGCTACGATACGCGAACTATACATTGTGGTGAAACATATCGGGCCCATCTTTATATTCTAATCTTGCATAAAAAAAAAAAAAAATCAGCCATTTCAGAAAGGGTAGGTCTTAGAATTAATCAACAAATATATTAACTGGATCAGTAGTCACCAGCACATCATGAGAAGGCCTCAGAGTTGTGCTTGGGGGACGATCAATCACAACCCACGTCATAGGTTCTTTGTGTGGTTTTAGTCTGGCTTGATGATGTCGAACTTCCCAATCTAAATTAGAGTATGGAAGGTCCCCTCCTCTTATCGCCTTTGAAACGTTCTGCTCCTGTTGCCTTACCAGCTGTGAAACTCTCCACCAGTCTGATGAATGTAGAAAATTGTCCGAAGAATGGCGATTAATTTGGTGATCACTTCTGCTGTAATCGCTTACTCTCCAAGAAAAGAGCGATTTCTCCTCCAAGGACAAAGTATTATTAATTTCATAATACCCTCCGCTAAGATCAAGTTCTCTAGCACGAAGAATATGAAGCTGTCTGACAAAATTCTTGGCTCCTTTCTTGCAATTAGCAGATTTGTTTTTCAGAGCATGAACTTCGGCTAAAATCATCTTTGCCAAACAAGGTGAGAGGTACTTTTTCTGAAGCTTACTTAGTTTTGTAGTCAAGGAAGTTGTTTTTCTTCCATAAGCATTTATCTTTTTCCTTGTGCTTTGTCTTCTTAAGTAATATTTTGAGGATGACTCATGCAAAGCTTCAATTTTCTCATTTAATTGATGGATGGCATCCTTATTTTGTCTTGATTTCAATCGTAGTTTGAACGCGGCAGTCTTTATATCCTTCAATTTCTCAAGGAAAATCCTCTTTTTGAGAGGTTCACATGTTTTTTGCCAGAGTTGCCTTTCCATATGCATTTTATAATCATTAAAGATTGAGGCTTTACTAATCAGCGCTAGTTTATTTTCCCACAGAATCTCTCTCTTGATGGTTAAAGAATTTAATTTCTTGATTACATCTCGTCTTGCTCTTACATAATTACCACAATCTTCCCATAATTTGTCCAGCCTCGCTTTCACCTTGTTTTTTTGTTTCACGAATGACTGAAAGATGTCCCTGTGCTTTTTCCTGTCTTGCACTCTCCCTAGCCACAGCGCTCTTCTGTAGAACTCGTGTTTCTTTCTTACTAGCATTTTGCTCACTTTCCACAGCCTTCTTCGGATCAGGAGATATCTGTAGAGACGAAAGTATGACATGTCAAGCTTGAAATGAATAAAGAGTGTCTCATTTCCATCGCTTGGTTCGTATATTCTTGACGTTGTTTTGGGCGTGTTGGTGTTTGGTTCTCTCTCTCTCAAAGGTTCGCGCGTCTTCATCCCTAGGTATCTGGTTTTCTCCATTGGTTGAACACTCGCTTCTGTTAATTCACAGGTCTCTTTCACTGGTTCCATATTCTTCATTAATTCAGATGTTTTCATTGTTTTGTCTGCTTTATAAATTGGGTCATCCTTTTCCTCCGCTGGTTCTCTCGACAATTGTGGCTTACTGACTTCCATCATAGATTTGCCTGTCTTTACTGGTGTTCATACTTTCTTCGTTGACTGATAGTTAACCTCATTCGGGCCCATTCATCTTCACCATTCCATGGCCCTTTTCACTCTTTACCATTTCACCATCTTATTCACTGACTCACCTTCTCTCTCTCCTGATTCGCCTGTCTCCGTCGCTGGTTGGAACCTCTCACAGGCTTATCTAATTTTCCTCGGAGTGTCGTCTTCTTTGTCTGCCGTTGCCTCAGCCTCACACAGCTGGAAGTCTGCGAATTATAGAAAATTTAGAATTTTAATTGATTTTTGCCGCATTTTGTGACAATGCTTGTGTCATGCATGACCATATTTTACACTACAGGTTGCACAAGGTCATATTTTTAGCTATAAAGTTCCTAAAATTTAAAAGTTAAAGTTCGCTCGCGGGAATTTGGAAATCAAACCTGCATTCACTCCCTTGTAACTCATACCTGTAATTCCACAACTATCACACAAACGCTCCCACGACAATCATTAGCTGACAGTAATCGTACCCTCGACTTCTGTACAGCACAAGAGCTATCACAACAACTATCTCCTTTACTACTACCACATCAGTCTCAGCTACAGCATAAGAAGGGAGGGGGGGGGGGGAAATCGACTGCAAAAACTACACGTAAGGTTCCCCGGGCCAGATTTACGAACGGTCTCCAGGTCTCCACAAAATCGGGGCCAAAGAGGGGCCAAGTTTTATTCCCGGGAGGGGGGAGCGGAGCACTAGACCCCTTATAAACTGTATTAACTCATTATCATCTCAGCTTCACGGCTCAGTCGGCACGCATCGAGTGGGCTAGTACAAGATTCCAAATGGGTGGGTCTGAGAAGGACAGTGTCAGTAGTTTTACGTAGCCTGTATGAAAACTGACTAAATTAGGTTCTACCCAGATAATGTATGGAACTTCACGATCTAGCATATTAGGTCTGAGTGCTGTATAGTGATGTCATATAAAAAGAGATACCTTTAGTGGAGTCAAACCAAGCAACTTCCCTTGCACAGCATATAGGTAAAATGAACATGCATTTTGTGAGAGCATTTTGATACAGCAGTGGCAGGTGGTGGTGACCATCATCCATTCACTTGATGCAGTGTTGCCTACTTTTTCCTTCACCTGTATCATTCTGTCTGCCCTCTTCCTATTTCTCCCATCTTTCCTGTCACTTTTTATTACTCTCTTTTTCAGGTGGTTTTACACTGATTGACAAGCCTAATGGTTTCCTGTAATCCAGGAAACCATCTACAAAGCTAGAGGGTAACCATATAACTAATCCATACGTGTTCCCTACGTGTCAACAAGTGGGTTGGCGGAGGGTTATTGCCCCTCCCGGTACAACAACTAACTCAAAGACAAACGGCCACCGCTTGCGGGATTATGGTGTCTGGCTATAGATAGATAGATCAATGCATTTTGATACAGATTAAGTGTGAGAAACGGTTTCTAATGCTACATATGAATTGGGCTACTTGAAGTAAGCTTCCACTGCAATATGAAAAAAATCCATTACTGATATTTAAGGGGATACCACTATCAGTAATAACTGCTTATCCCTACTCAAAGCATACAACCTTAATTATCTACGAAAACCAAACATTGTTTAGTACGTACAGTTTTAAATTATTAAAAGCATTTGTAAATACTGTATAAATGTTTCTTTGGACATATACCAAGTGTTTGAACATTTTCATACAAACAGCTGAGGACAGTCATTAGATCAAATATATAGTGTTTACATCAGCCTACTATTAACTTACACTGGTTTAACACGAGGAAAAAAATTAAAGAAATGGATAAATGATACCATAATATTAGCATATTTAGTCAGTTCAGGGCAGGACCCAGCAGTTTGAAAAAGAGGGGGGTGCGTGGCTCCTGCTAACTCTCGTAAGTTTATCCAGACATATAGAACAGTCACAACAGTTATGTTATTTTTTCAGGTCTAGAACCGAGTTAGGACTCATCAGCTAGGCAGCAGACGACACCTGAAAGTCCCTCATTCCCGCGAGCGACAAATCATTCTGTCTCATTACCACATTCTTCAAATTTATTACCAAATCCACCATTTCATTGAAAGAATTCTATGGTAACATTTGTCTAAGATAATTATTGCTTATATTTTTGTCAATACCACTGTTCTGTTACAGTAAGTAATTATTGCTCTGACGAAAATAGGGGGAGTACTCCCATCCCTTTCAAATGTGTGCCTGCTGTACCCTTTAACACTAACCTTATGTTTCTGACACACCGAAACTAACCATGGATGGCTCACACCAGATATTGAAAAACTGCAAAAAAAACAAAAAAACAAATACAAACCTTTATTGAAATAAACTTATACAGAGGAACATTTGTCTTTGTACCTGAAGTTTACATTATAGGGAACTGAAATCAAGTACTGAAAAAAAAAGGCCAAAAACAATTTTTTATAGCAAGTTTCCAGACAAAAAAAAAGTCCAATGTCTTTTAAACTCCTCTCACATCCTCCTGTGAGTCCTTTGGGCCACATCTGAAGGGTTGACCATCCCCCAGTTACTTTGTTTCCTGTAGGGTTAATGAAACTTTGTATCATCAACCACGAGTGTCACGCACCCGACTGACCCTCTACAGCGGAAATCAGCTGTCAGAGCAGGATGGGTATAAAATCCTCCTCCACAACTGCCTACCAGGTGAAGGTACTGAAGCTCACAGGTAACTCGGACATCTGCTTCCCTACGAAGCTGTAATGAAGTCACGGGTGCCGGGTGCCTCCCACCCATGGTCGATGTTAAAGGATATAAGTTTGTTAAGTGAGAGTATAGTACTGTACAGCTGGCAACCTTCGAGAATTTTGTGTTCTGCCGTAACTTTGATTTTCGTTGTTTCTTTCTTTTTCAGGAACGGAAGGAAAAGGCAGAATCTATCTAAACTTGACCCGCGTTTTCGCGGAAATAAAAATAAAACATTCCCGGTTGGTCAAACAACTGGGAGAATTCTCTGTCGCAACATTTATTGTTATTATTATCATCATTATTGTTATTATTATTTTTTTTTTTATTAGTTCAGAAGGTGCTGCATCCACCTCAGAGATCTGGGGGAATACCCCCCGGACTCTGTGAAGAGACTGTCTTCGACCACCCCATAGTTAAGCTTGGCTACACAGTTTTTAAAATCCTGGCTACGCGCTTCCGTAAGTCAAGCGCATTACTTAGGCAGGGGCTGCAACGTAAAAGCCACACACTGTGGCATATCTTTGGCTGCATATTGGAAAATAACATGGAGTTTTTAAAGATAATAAATACTGTACATTAGGCTTCACTCGGACTTAAAAATATATAGCATTATTATCTACAACTATATTATATAATTCGTATACTAAGTTAAAACGGACCTGTTCTGTAATCCCACGTTTATCATTTATAACAGGCAGTTTAAGACTTCCGGCATTCAATCAATAAAGCATCACTCGCTGTAGTTTTCAGTACGAGTTCCAGATCATTGAAACAATAGGTGTTCTGTATTTTGGAAAAAGAAGCCGACAAATGAAAAATCTTACCTTCTGATTAACCTGAGCTAGGGTCAATTTGACAAAACAGCATGACAGTTGGTCCACATCCGGTCGTACCTTTCTACCTTGGTGATGCACCCTAGGCTGCGCTTCTTTAAATTCCACGTTGAGGCCGGTGAACAGCAAAATTAGCCTAACCGACCTCAGTTATAACATTGCGTTCTTACACCTCAGATATAGCACATTTTGCGGTTAAGTAAAGTAAAATGCAGTACTGGCAAACAACCATGTTCAAAATTCATTACAATTTACACACAGAACAAATGATGAAACTTGATAATAAAATCAATCCTTATCCCACAAAACTTTTTATAGTGATTTTTGTCGGCATATAAACACCGTTTAAGTGCTTGATTTAATATGCAAAGCTCAAGATTTACTAGATTTAATAATACTTTCATGAACATCATATTAGATGCTGTGAATTAGACTCATGCTATACAACCATTGTTATTTTTAAAATGAGAAAAAAATTCTTTATCATCATAACGACATAAACCCACAGACAACCCGACAGAGTTGTACTCACTGAGCTTTATAGTGGTGCGATTTCGTGCACAGAAAATCGAGGGTGCGCGCCCCTCTAGGGTGATAAGTTTTGGGAGCGTTCTTCCGACCAAGTACTGCTTTGGCGGACATAGGGGTGCTGTGGTTGCCGTACACTATAAAGTATGGTTGCACCCAGTCGGCTTGCGCGGGCCGATTACACTTGGTTCACAGACTACACACACATCCAAAGCCACCCCAGCACAACAATCACACAAGCACTTCTCACCCTACCTACAATCTCTGCAGAGCACCAGAAAGAAGAAAGGCCACTGAGCAGCTGGATGGGCTTTCTCATGGATAGCGCCGCGTAGTTTATGTGTCCGTCGCCGGGGGCCCAGGGCAGCGCTGATAATGTTAATGCACCACACCTGATGACCGCGCCTTTTGAAATCAGTAGATGAATCAGGAAAATATAGCGCCGTAGTCCACTGCTCAGCTTAAAATATAGTGCCATGGCCCAGTGCGCAGCGAAACGGAGACAGCAGGCTAAGAACGTGATGGAAGCAACGAGTACGGTGTTTCATTCTGGCGGCCCAAGTCACACGCTCGCTGTGGAGATAGCCCACTGCCTAACCCTTCTATAGAGTTTAGACCTTGCTATGGAGCTCAGTGGGTAAGACCCATCGGATCAAACGCTTGTGCTTTAGAGCCGAATTGTATCTATGTATATGATAAATTATTATGTAAGCAACTATTTTTATTTTTGTGAACCTTACATAATCGTTTTGAAGTTTCATTTTCTTATTTTGGAATATTACTCACAAATTGCTGCGCAGCAGGTACCCGGACATAGGCTGGACCGAACCATATCACAACATTCACGACAAGAAACAGCTGGTAGATGTGGGTTTGACGTCTGTGAGCTGAAGCTGAAAGCGGAGGTTCTGTTTTATCGTGGAACTCAGTACCTGGAGCATTAAGGTAAGTATCTACATATTTTATTACTTAGAGCATTAAGGTAAGTATCTAACATTTGTTTATTTTTTGCATGAAGGTATTTTTTTTTTTTACCTGGAGCACTAAGGTATCTGCCTAATATTAGTTGCAGATATTAATGGTTATTTTTCTTTATTATGGTAAGTACATTTTTGGTGTAGGAAGCTTGAAGTAGTTGTTTCTTACGATTGGTAATGAGTGGGAGAGTAAGAAAATTTCTTGTTCTGTTCCCACCAAATTCTCAGTAAAATATTATGGTGAAGCTGCAGGGGCCTCATGCATAAAATTTACAGTTGTATTTTTTTCTCACCGATAATGTAATTATCATTGTAATGGCTTTAAAAGGTTATGGAAATACATAATTTTGAAGCTACCAACTCTACAACCTCACTAGTTTTACGCACAAACTGTGGCAAGTTTACTCACCTGGTTTGTTCACCTGGTTGGCTACCCCATTACAATTTAACAGTATGGCTCGGTAGGAATCTGCTTTTTAAGAAGCAGGGCAGCCCATACCTGCTGGCACGCCAGCCCCATTCCCTATACGCATCATCATCTGCTATATCAGACTTTCACATTGATTCAGCACCAAAGTCAGTCTGTTTACTCACCTGAATTGTTCAACCCTCCTAACCTAACTAACCAGCAGGATTTGAGGACGAGTAAGTTTCAGATCCGAATCGACATTGCTCTCTGTAGGACACCACCACTGATATCAACAAACCTAACTTTAGTATGGTAACTTGTTATTTTAGTAGAATTTGCATATCATTACGTCTCTTATGCACCCACTTATTACAGATACTGCACAAAATGGAGTTACTTCCCACACCTTTGTGGCAAACTGTACATGGCCACACTTTCTTTGGTTTGATGTACTGCCATGAGTCCTGGATGCAGTATCATCACTTTTGTTTTATCTGCATTTACTCAAGTCCTTGTACCTCATTCCTTCTCTCCACTTCCTGAAAGTTTCCTTTGCCTCCCTCGCATTTTCTGCTGTCACTACCAAGTTATCAGCATACAAGATTTCCCTTGGGAGTCCAGTCCTGAAGTCATGTGAGAGTTCTTCAAGCACCATGATAAACAATAAGTAGCTTAAGACTGACCCCTGATGCATGCCATCATTCATGGAAAACTCATCACTCAAACACCTGGGTGCAAGCACCCTTGTACATTGCCACAACTACTCTAATTGGCCTCTCCTTGATCTCAAGCTTTATCATTTCCCATTTTATCACTTCCTTAGGAACTCTGTCAAAGGCCTTTTTGTTTAAAAACAAAGCACAGCTCCCGCTTGCTTCCTGTATATTTTTTCCTAAAGCTTTCAGACAATGAATATTGCATCAGTGGTCCCTTTGTTTGGAATAAACCCAAACTGCATCTCATCAGAATTCACTCTTCCCCTTATCATACCTTCCTGTACTCACCTGGTAGGGCCGCTGCACTGAGGGGCACATGAGGCACCTGGAAGAGCAAGCAACCCAACACAAACGGCACTCCAGCCAGACCAAACGGTGCATATCAGAAGGTAATAACAAGATGGTCAGTTGAAAATCCAGAATTGATTACGGTGTATAATCAGGAGAACTTACATAGGAATCAAGATTATTAACATTAGTAGACTTTGTAATGAGAGACTGTCGGTGCATGTGAGGAGCTACTGAGGGGAGAAGAGAGTATTGTGGAGGGCATGGGAGAGTTTAGCTTTAAACTGAGCAAGGAGGGATGCCTCTACAGCTTCTGTAAGAAGGGAGTTCCAAGTGGAAATTACATGGCACAAAAAGAACTGCCTTCAAGCCTCAGTCAGTGAACAGGGAACACTCTGCACTACCTTAATTATCTAGTTTGAAAGTTTTATACTTTTATAATTTCTTCTTTCCAGGGCATCACTCTTTCCCTTATTTACAGTCACACTCTTTAGCCAGTCACCTGGAACAACCAACTCCTATACTGTATCTCCTGAGGCCTTCAACATTTCAGCAGTCAACCCAAATACCCACTGCCTTCCCTAAATGCATCCCACAAATTGCCCTACTCACAGTAGCAGCATCAGTTCAAGGCCAAGGGCCTAACACTGGATCTGCTTACTCCAGACCTACCCTATTCCAGACAAAGTCCTCATTCAGCATCCGATTATAATGCTCTCTCCAAGGATCTTTAAGGTTCTTACTGTTCACCACTACCTTTCCTTCATAATTCTTCACACACTGCACACCTGTGATCTCCCAGTTTTCTCTCGTCATCGGTTTTGCCACTTTAAATACCACATTCTCCTTTTGGCACTCTTAATACTTTCCAGTAAAAGATTGGGAATCAGATTTTGCCCTGTGTACTTCCTTGCTGGCTATGCGCTTGGCAGTCTAGTATTCCACTCTCTCTTACTACCTCTTTTCCATTCCTAGAAAATTCTTCTTTTCTCCTTAACAGTGACTTCAGCACCCTCATCTCACCACCATGTTACCCAGTGTCTTATTGAGCCCATTGTTCATCAATAGAATCAGTACCTCACCATGCTATAGAAGGCATCCCTTACTGTTTGGTTTTTCACCATACTTTCGCTCTGAGTGCATAGGTCCCTTTTTTCACTACACACTCCCTTAATACCATGTCACATATCAGCACTTTGTGTTGCTGTACACACTCTTAACTCTTTGTACAGGTAACTGAACATCCTTCACCAGCCTTCTGTAAACCCTCCTGATCAGGAAATAGTTAGTCTGGTTACTGTTACCCTCAGACTAATATGTAACCAGCATACTGTCTCTCTTCCTAAAAAGCATGTTGCACACAGTAATGTTCATTGCTTCCCCAAACTTCATTTCCAGAAAATATTTACAGTTTGAAAGTATTTTTTCCTTTGTACATTTTACCTTGATTATCAAATCAGAAGAGTTATAAAGTTGTGGAAATGTATCATTTTGGCATTATTAATAATATAACTTCTTCAGCTCGATGACTTTTTTTTTTAATTCTTTTTTTATTCTTCCTATCACCAGACGATTTTGTTCAGCTTATGAAGTATCTGTGTTAGTGGAGAGATTGATGAAGGCTGTATGTAGCCTACCCCTCGTGGTTTGATGAGAGTTTCCTGAGCAGAATTATATTGCCTTGTTCTTAGTTAGAATTCACATATCAATAACTTGAGTTGCTGCACACACTGCTTGCTCGCTATAACTTTAACATCCCTCACTAACCTCCTATCAGCCCTCCTGAATACAGGAAACAATGAAGAACAAGTCCATTTGTTTTTGTCCTTAAAGAGCCATTTTTGCAGGTACTGTAAAGGGTCTTCGAATGGGTTACAAATCTTTTTTAATAGTTAAATGTTACTTAGAAGCTGCTTTTTACAGTTTTTGCTTAACTTTCAGATGACCGTGGAATCTGATGCCAGCTCAGATCTTACCCCATTGTTCAAATCATGTGTGAAGACCATCAGAACTCGCAACAAAGCAATTGGTGTAATGTTGCCTCAGACCAAAATATTCCCAAGTAGCCCTACCCCCTTCTCTCAGTTTTATTCAAGAGCAAAGGACTTGATGAGCAACATAGTCAGTCACAGGAACCTACTTAGAGACCACAAGACAAAGTACCTACAGGACCAACACCAATCCATGTCAGAATATGAACGGAGCTACATGGAAAAAGTAAGTGCAGCACTGTACTGTACTTTGTTATTTTGTATACCATATTTATCTCACAGAATGCTACTCAGGGATGAGTGAGGCTGGTCACTATCTATCTGTCTATTGCCAGACACCATAACCCCGTAAGGGGTGGCCAATTGACTTTGAGTTATTTGTTTTACAGGGAGGGGCACTAACCCTCTACCAACCTACTTTTTGACACGTAGGGAGGAGCCTGGGGCTAGGCAAGTTGGTGCTGACATTTAAGATGAGAGCTGGTCACTCTCATCTTAAATGTCAGCACCAACTTGCTTAGCCCCAGGCTTCTACACTCCCCATGAGGCAACACAGGATTAGATGATGATGATGATGATTTATCTTATTTTACAAATTCTTAATACTGTAGCTACTGAATGTTGTGTTCTTTACCAAATGTGGATATTGGTGGTCAGTAATAAAATACTAATTAATAAGTGAGAACCATTTGGATCAGATATATAGTAGAATGTGCATTTTGTCTCATTAGCTAGTCAACCTTGTCACACACTAATTTTGAATAAGGTCGCATTGTGGATGCAGTATACTTATCACTGTCCAGGTTTTGTTCCCATTCAGTTGTGTTGGCAGCAAAACACTTTGACACAGGGCTCCATTAAATCCATACCAACCATCTTGTCTTTCAAAATACAACCAAGTTCACCATTTATCTCCAGAAGTGATCTCTCCATAATTTCGTTCAATTTTACTATATATTACACAAACTACCTCCAAGATATTAATGTGTATATTGCATAGAAAAAGAGTGTTTTGTGTGGATACTCTGTTGGTAGAAAACCACTTGGCACATATTGTATGTAAAATCTGTATGTTTCATTTTTTTTTCTTCTCTCATTTTCATCATAGTTTGCAATGTATCAAATGAATATGGTCTAATTTTCTTTTGTTGAGTTTTTTAAAGGAAAAAAAGTGCTTGGGAAGAAAGTGGTATAGAGTGCATAATAAATTTGGTAGATTGTGAATGAATGATATATGGATGAATTTGATTAAAAAAGTGTTCATTTAATGCATGTCACCTTTGACCACATTCATGATGCCACTGAGTACCAAGATTTCTGAGCAGAGATATAACTACTAGGGCAGGTATGTATGTACTCCTAAATCACAACAGTTATTGTCTGGGAATAAATATTGGAATCAGTGCCTAAATGCATTCAAAGTAACCCTTATGTAGGTTTAGACCAGCCCTGAGAGCAAGTCGTATCTTTAGTGTCTGTCAGTTTAAATTATGATACTTCATTGCTAAAATAATTTGATAGCAATAAACAGTGACATTAATTCCTAATGTGTGAGTACTACAATCATTATCTTTGGTAATTACATTTCTGTTCTTACTGAAAAGGTAATCTGCACACTTAATTCAATTTGTGACATAATAAGAATCCCGTTATCATGAATGTGATTGTGAGAGACAGGTTATTTCTTATATATGTTTTCTTACGTGACAGAAGCATCTGTTGTGTTTGCTAATGAAGTCAGTATTAAAGCAAAATTAATTTTATCATCACCTTTTATGTTTACATAACATGACAGAATCCTTTCTCTTTATATAACTTGTCAGATTCCTTCATGGCTCTGCCTACTCAGTCCTTCAGCCAATAGGAGCGGATTAAGGATAGTACCGGTCTCAAGTCCAATC
>JAGKTI010020426.1:0-16338 GCA_018397915.1 Birgus latro | reverse complement strand
GCAGTTAAAGTTTTTCAACTTTGGGAACAATATCTGAGTAACCTTATGAGCTATCAGGGCAATTTTTTTCCCCCCAGCATCTTCTAGGTCGCTAATGTAAGGAAATTGTTGTAAATCATTTGCATTCTGAAAGAAAAAATGTGTATATTTTTCACCTCTCATAGGTACTCTTTTCTGTTGTTTTGCAATATCTAGATAACCTGATGAGCTATCAGGGCAATTTTTTTTTTTTTTTAGAAAAATATATATCTTTTGGGTCACTGATGTTAGGAAATTAGTGTAAATCATATGCATTCCAAAAGAGAAAGCTATAACTATTTTTTTTCTCCTTTGTAGGTAAGTACTGTATTGTTTTCAGTAATTTTTATCTCTTGAACACATCAGAATTCATTGGCTGTTGCCATGATGTCACAAAACCCAACTGTTAAACATCTATGTAACCACAATGCATTTCACATTAGGGATCTGGACCCATATGGGTGATGAGGGGGTCTAAAATGTGGCAATTCTGACCCTATTGGAGTCGGCTTTTCTTGACCTGCTGGCATTCCTGGGATAGTATGAGGCCACAGGAAGCCTGTGATGGCTATAACTCATTTTCATCAAATGTGGTGCTTGACCATGTCTGGAACTGGGGGCTGTGAGGCTGATTCCATTGCTGCAGAAGTTGAGACCTAGTGGAAATTGAAAGAACTTGAGGTACAGTAAGGTACGAAGAGAGAACTGGACATCGAGGAAGGATCAAGGAAGGGACATCGAGGAAGGATCAAGGAAGAGAAGAGTCTTGGGGAGAGAAGGAAGAAATGAAAGAGCAGCTTGTTGTTACACAAATACAGGAGGGAGATATTGGAGTAGAGGTCACAGAGACATAAGCCAAGTTGGGTTACAACTGATGACTGCCGTGGGGACAAGGAGCGACAGCAGGTTGTGAACGCCCAGGGCTTCGCAGTCCCAGCTTGAGTTCCAGAAGGGTGTTATGCCAGCCCAGAGTTGTCATCCTCATTGTGTACTTGTGGAGATTTCTCAACCTCTGTAATTAAACAGTAGAACATCAGTGGGCTGCTTACAACTTTCTCCTAAAGGAAACCTTACATCTAGTAAGGAAGTGATGAATCAAGCATTGACCATAGGGAATGTGACAGACCGTGTAGGACAGCTGCCCATTCCTCCCATCTCTCCCTCCCCCCCTCACATACAAAAGTAGTATTAACCCGTTAACTGCTGCATTAGGTTTCGTGGTTGATACCCCCATGCACAATTTTTTTTTTCTTTTTCACAAAAATAATTTTTGCTCCTGTAATGAAAGAGTGCATGGAAAAGAATAGGAAAACCAAATATGAGTTCAATATTTACCTTAGAGTGGCCGTGGTATGCTATTTATAGACATTTGGGTGAAAAATGTAGCGTGCCTTAAAAAAAGAAAAGAAAAGAATATGATGTATGTAGCAGTCGCACGCTATTCTTCATATGATGTACGTAGCAGCTATCAGGTTAATACACAATTAATAAACTTCAGACAAGGAAATGTGACAGACCCTAGGACAGCTGCATATCCCCCCCACCGATATACACAAGTACAGTTACCATTAAAACACAAAACAGATTTCAGATTAGGCAATAAAATCATCCTGAAGGAAAAATCCTAAGAGTGCTAAGAGAGCAGCAGGAAGTTAACAGGCTGGAAAGCAGTGGTGTGGTTCCCCTTAAGAAAAACTTGGTAAGGAAAAGGAAGATTTTTTTTTTTTTAATGTGTCCGACTCTGGGCAAAGGCTTCAGGGCCTATTTCTTAGGGGCAGTGGCCTATCCCAAGGCCCAGTAGTCCTCCTACTCTTCCACATGTCACCACTTTGGCGCTAACACCCACCGTCCATATGGAATACAGTAAAACCTCGATATAACAGACTTCAGTACACCAGAATTCGCTTTTATCGGACTCGAGGAGCTACCGGACTAAACTCCTATATATCGGAAAAAGTCCGATATAGCCAGAATCAGTCCGGACTGCCTGACAACTTCAGCTATGTTCACCACAATAAGACAAGTAAAAGACATGTTTTTCAGTGCACAATACAGTATTATTATACCATTTGATTAATGTAGTGAAGGTAAAACACAGTACAATACTGCAATGGTGGTGAAATCTACCGATAAAATCCGGACTAATGTCTGATATATTGGAAAAAGTCCGGATTAGCAGGGGTAAGTCCGGATGTCGCTTTTATCGGAAAATCGCATATTTCGGACTGGCCTGAGTCCCAATTAGTCCGTTATAGTGAGGTCTTACTGTACATGCTAGGGCTGTCTCGTACAGGGCTAGTGTACTGGTATTAGCGGGGGTATTTTTACGACATGCCGGCGGGTCTTCTGGTAGATCAGGAAAGTCTGCATTTATGAAATTCAAATCCTTAAACTGTTCCCTGCCCCAGCCGGGATTCGAACCTGGGCCCATGAGAACTGCAGGCCGCCTCTCTACCGATTCAGCCACCGCCTTAGCAAAGGAAGAGAACTTAGCCCGCTTAAGAAAACTTAGAAATGGAGAAGACATGAAAAAGGGAGAAAACAGGAAGAGGAAGATTGAGGGGTAACAATGTGAAGCATCACTCTCAAGTAATGCATCGAAAAACATGCCAAAAACTTATTTTATAAGGGACAAAAAGCACACAACTGGAGCACAGGGAAATAGACATCCTGATAGTATGTGGGGTGGCCTAAGTTGCCAAGTATACTTACAAGGTGAAGAAAATGAGAGAAAGGTTAAGAGAGTGTCACAATAGGGCTTTCTGAAACTATTATGGATCATGCATATGATGTGTGCTTTGCACATCCAGCCAGGAAATCAGAGGATGTGAGGAAGATGGAGAGGCTCATTCAAGTGTTGTATAGTGTCTGACTGGCTGATACTGTTGTGGGGTCAGTGTGATTTTATTTTCATCCAGACCAGTTAGGTAAATGGGAATCCTAATATAGGCATGGTAAGGATATGTAGAAGATATGCCGTGTAGCTTGTGCAAGGAGTAGGTGTATTGTAGTAGGTGTATTGTCATTAATTATAATTAACCCCTACACCTCGGGGTTGTCGGAGGCGCGCCAGGCCCATCCCGCAGGGATATTCGTGCTCCGACTGACTTTTTAAAAATATTTGCCAAAAATCAGTTGTTAGTCCTAGAGTATTATAATTACACATGTACATGGCACATACCTTCAGCTTTCTTCTGGGATGTTTGTTGAGCCTTCGTCGACTACCGTAGGACTTGTGGAGACTTAAGTCTCCACTTTACACTTCCCGACATCCCCCAATCTGAATACCACTGCCTGATATATCACTAGAAACACTACTAAATGATTTCCAAGTACTTTGGAATCCATAATCCCCCCCAAAAAACACTGTGAAAGCAATGTGAACCACGAGCACGTACGAGCCTCCCACTCGCTTGCTTGTGCTAGTTCGCCGCTCGTATTCTGTCATTTGTTATTCATATACACACTCACACTTTACTGTTTCTAGTACTTTATAACACTTATATATATCTACAGTATTTACCGATAAGTTTCCTTCAGTAATTGTAATTTATTTTCACTCCAGGCATTCACTTTCTCGTTCTGTAAGTACAAGCCTCCCACTTGCTTGTTCGCCGCTCGTATTCTGTCATTTGTTATTCATATACACACTCACACTTTATTATTTCTAGTACTTTATTACACTTATATATATCCACAGTATTTATCAATAAGTTTACTTCAGTAATTGTAGTTTATTTTCACCCCAGGCATTCACTTTCTCGTTCAGGAAAAACAACGTAGAGCGAAGCTTTCACTTTCATTACTGTATTTGTACTCATGTTCTTATATTACAAATTATTTACACAATGTTACGGACTGTCATTTGTAGTAACTTATAACTATATTCCACTGTTCAATCATATTTACCTCCATTGCTTTCACTTGCTATTTACACATTATTTACACACATTATTTACAATCCCCGTCACAATGTTTTAGAAGATTTTCCGGCAATGGTACTCAAAGAAGCAGGGTACGCAGAGGGGAACCTGGCACTCAGCGCACTGCCAAGAGGTGTGTTTGACCGCAGGTAGGTGTCTGGTGGTATGCGCACACACCTGACACCTGTGGATCACAACCTTCCTCTTTTCTGTGGCAGGCATTTGTACAAGTCTGTGCCGCTCCAGGTACGCCCTCTGCTCCAGTCTGTCAGGAAGTCTCACAGAATGGTGCCTTGGAGTTGCTGATGTCACCCTACCATATCTCTCAAGCAGCTGCTGGACACAATTCCTGGCAAACAACCTCAGGGAGGACTTGGGTGGCTTTACCTTCATCTTGTACAGGATGATGGCGTTCAGCATCGTCATGTCTAGGAGATGCAGAAACACTTTCCTGTATCACCTAGTATTCTTCCTGAGGCAGTCGATCTCTCCAGTCATCATGTCAGACTTGTCCACCAGTCGCATGTTGATATTGTAGTCAATGACAGCATCAGGTTTTTTCACAGGTTCGCCTGTCCTACGGTCGACCTTGTCTTTCATTTCCCCCTTATGTACAGTGGTGAGCATGTGCACGATCCTATTGTCATGCCACCATATTGCCAGCATCTTCTCAGACTTGAGCGGGTGCACGTCTCCTCGCTGTGAACTTCCTGCCTCGGGGAATTTTGGGAAGTTGGCACGATTGCTTCTCACAGTGCCACAGGAGCCGATGCCGTGCTCCGAAAGGTATTTTGCAAGTTTCGGTGCTGTATAGTAGTTGTCCGTATACAGCACATGATTCCCACTAAAATACTTTTCAAGCAGCACTTTCACTACACAGCCCTAGAAGCCAAGGGGATGTGTTTTATCGAGATCGACAGCGCTGGCTGAATAGATGACAAAGTCAAGGATGTACCCTGTCTTACAGTCGCACAGTACAAAGAACTTTATTCCAAAGCGATGATGTTTGCTTGGATTTTTTTTTTTTTTTATGCAAGGAAGAAGGAACCAAAGGCCATGGGCCCACATACTGCTCTCTCCAAGAAAAAGCAAAAACAATACAAAAGAGAGCCAAATTCAAGATCCATTCATTCATTTCGAAATGCCTGGACACACTGCGTTTGAAAGACTGGAGATCATAGGAAGTAGAGAATACAGACAGAGGAAGACAGTTCCAGAGTTGACCAGTTGCATAAATGAAGGACTGGGAGTAACGGTTAACTCATGCATTAGAGAGTTGGACAGAAAAAGGATGAGAGTTTGTTGCTAGACGGGTACTACGTGCCCGTCGTAGAGGTGGAGGGATGCAAGCAGACAGTTCGGAGGAACAGTGACTATTGAAGTAACGATAGAAGAGAGATAAAGATGCAACAGTGCGGCGAAGAGACAAAGGTTGAAGGGAATCAGTAAGAGGAGGAGAGTTAATGAGACGAAAAGCCTTTGACTCCACCCTATTGAGAAGAGCTGCATGTGGGGATCCTCCCCACACATGAGAGTTGTACTCCATACATGGGCAAATAAAACCTGTGTACAAGGTCAACAACTGTGCAGGGGTAAAGAAAGTTCGGAATCAGCTTAGCACACCTAATCTCTTGGAAGCAGATTTCACAAGAGATGTAATATGTTCTTTCCAAGACAAATCCCGAGAGAATGAAACCCCAAGCATGTTCAAAGATGATGCAGGACTGAGCTGGACATTATTAAACATTAGTGGGTAATCCTGAGGAAGATTTTGTCGGGTTGATAAATGTAAGAACTGAGTTTTTGATGCGTTAAAAATAACAAGATTATTTTTACCCCGGTCAGAGATACGAGCCAAGTCAGACATTAGGTGTGCCATAGCCTCATCCCTTTTTTTGTTGAAGTAACTGCTGAGATGGACGTTGTGAAAACCGAATGGAAAGGTGAAGGGTGGAATCATCAGCATATGAGTGCATAGGGTTAGATGTACAGCTTAGAAGGTCATTGATGAATAAAAGGAAGAGAGTTGGTGATAGGACAGAGCCCTGAGGAACACCACTGTTGACAGGTCTAGGAGAAGAACAATGGCAGTCTTCAACAGCGGCTATAGAACGACCAGAAAGGAAACTAGAGATGAAGGCACAGATGGAAGGATAGAAACCGTAGGAGGGCAGTTTGGAAATTAAAGATTTATGCCAGACTCGATCAAAAGCCCTTGAGATGTCAAGTGCAATGGCAAAGCTTTCGCCAAAGTCGCTAAAGGAGGATGACCAGGAGTCTGAAAGGTAGGTGAGAAGATTGCCAGTGGAGCGTCCCTGACGGAACCCGTACTGACGATCAGAAAGATGGTTGTGACAGGAAAGATGCTTTAACATTTTTCTGTTAATAATTGACTCAAAAACTTTTGAGATTGAACGAACCTCAGACGTCCTCTGAACAGAAGCAAGGATTCATCTATGACAACCGTCTGAAATGGGTGGAAGAATGACATAAATTTATCCTTGATTCTGGTCAGAATTTCCTGGATCTTCCAGAGTGGGTCAGTCTGGGAAGGTACATCATTGTTGACGAAGTGCAGGTTCCCCACGATGTTCCTGAAGCGATCTCTGGCCATGTACTTGTTGAAGGTGGGTGATGGTAGTAGGGGGTCCATGGACCAGTAGTCCTCCAGCTCATACTTCTTTGAATGGGGCAAGAGAAGCATGAGGGCGAAAAACACAAAAAGTTCGCGGACCCCAAGCACGCTCCAATCTTTCATTTTTCCTGCACCAGTAACACTTGCAGCACGGTGTGACTCATACCTGTTGGTCTCATCAATGTGCTGCATGACTTCGTCATCCAGGAAAGCTAACAGGTAGTCAACACACTGTGCATCATCGCATAGAGTGAAGGCAGGCTGTATCCCTGAGGAACTTTCGTCAGACTTCAGTTCGTCAGGGACGAAATCAGACCCATCCGTCCACATGAAGGCATCCAGGGTTCCCTTTCATGGTGTAGAATGCTGGGTCCGGGTGCGAGAGGGTAGCGGTTGGTGTGAGGTGGACTGGCCTGTTTCAAGATCAGCCCGAGTAGCCCTAGGTTGCCGAGTAGCACTAGCAGCCCTAACTCTAAATGCTACTCTACTTCTGCGAGTTTGGGATTTACCTCGTGTCCTACAGCCTGCCTTCATTGTAGGTGATGGTGTCGACTCTGACGACGACGACTCAGGAGAAATTTCAGCCAAAGATGTCGACGATATGAGGGAGGATGGGCTGGGAGAACGGGGTGATTCACCTCTTGACTCATGGCGGGCTGGGTCATGTGGGGCCATTGCCTCCTCTTCACTCCCTTCCCAAATTCCTTCCCTTCCTGCAGTAATGGCTCCTTTCCCTTGGAGCTGGGAGGAACTTGGGAGGGTGGAGCACTGGTACTAGGAGTTGGTGGCACGATTTCCTCCAGCTCATCACCCGACTCCTCACCCGACATTTCAAAATCACTGTCCATCATGATCATGGACAATTCAGCCAATTTGCATTCCACTGCAGAATCACTTAGTCCTTTACCCCTTCTCACGTGAGGTTTTGTAGGGTTAGAGGTCACAGGGCCCTTTTCAGTGGGCGAAGAACTGGCGGAAATGGATGGGCGCAACTACGACATTCTCACTGTTCGGAGGACAGAAAGTAACTGAGTGCGTCACTCGTGGTGTATTGGGCAGGGAAGGGTTGACAATGTCAGTCAGATGATAACTGGTATGAAATAACTGGTTGGAATTCTAGACAATACATAAAAAATTTGGTAGTTCTAGTTCAATGTAAATATCACCCTGGCTTCTCCTTTCCTTTCTGATATAAATTTATATTACGAGAATAGGTCACACAGCATATTTCACAGGAGAAAAAGCAAGGGAAATTAGCGAGCGAATGCTTGTGGGGTATTGCCAGGTGATAATAACCTAATTCGAGATGTCTGGCACTACCATTATCATTTTTTTTTTTTAATATATATACCGTATTATCGGCTAAAAAGAAAGGGCATTGGGCTCTTTTCAATGGATGAAATCAGTGGAAAAAACCAGGGCAGAATTGTGTAGCATGGAGTGTCGTGTGTAGTAGGGAGGCGAGGGTAAAGGAGGGGAGGTTGGAAGGGTGGAAAATAGCTAAGTTGGCAATAGTCGATGAGAGGAACTCTATACAATACATAATAAATAAGGTAGTTCCAGGTGATTTTAAATATGGGACTATCAGTTATCTTTTTTTTTATATATATTTTGTTGTAAAAGGATAGGGCATAGGCCTCATTTCAGTGGATGAAATCAGTGGAAAATTCCAGGGCAGATATGCATATCGCGGCATGTTTGGTTAGCCGGGAGGCGAGGGTAATGGAGGGAAGGTAGGGAGGGGAGAAGACATCAGGAAAAAATAGTTAGACAAAAAAATAACGATGGGAGGAAATCTAGAAAATGTCTTATAAATTAGGTAATTCCAGGTGATTGTAAATATCACTCAGTCTTCTCCCTTCCTTTCTAATATATATTTATGTTACGAGAATTGGTAATACGGCTTATTTCACAGGAAAAAAAGCAGAGGAACTTAGCGAGCGAATGTTTGTGAGGTGTTGCCAGGTGATAATAAACTAATTCCAGCTGTTTGGCACTATCATTTACTTTTTTTTTATAAATGTATATTTTTTTGTGAAAAAATAGGGCATAGGGCTCATTTCAATTAATGAAATCAGTGGGAAAATCAGGGGAAGATAATATGTAACGCTGCGCGTCTGGGCGAGCGAACGAACAGGGTAATGGAGGGGAGGTGAGGAGGGGAGTACCGAACGGAGGAAAATAGCTACAACAATGGATGGGAGTACTGATGACTTTAGCATGTCAGACTATTGTAAATATCACTCAGTCTTCTCCCTTCCTTTCTAATATATATTTATATTACGGGAATTGGTAATACGGCTTATTTCATGGGAGAAAAAGCAGAGGAACTTAGCGAGCGAATGTTTGAGGGGTGTTGCCAGGTGATAATAAACTAATTCCAGCTGTCTGGCACTATCATTTATTTATTTTTTATAAATGTACAGTATATTTTTTCATGAAAAAATAGGGCATAGGGCTCATTTCAATGAATGAAATCAGTGGGAAAATCAGGGGAAGATAATACGTAATGCTGCACGTCTGGGTGAGTGAGCGAACGGGGTAATGGAGGTGAGGTGAGGAGGGGAGTACTGAACGGGGGAAAATAGCTAAATTTACAAAAATTGATGGGAGTACTGATGACTTTAGCATGTCAGACTATTGATGGACATTGGCAGTGCTGATAGATGATACAAGTCACCACTTGAAAGCCCGGGCGAATTAAAAAAAACACAGAGTCGCAAAAGTGATCCATTGCACCCGACCGTCACGAAAGTGACGACCCGCGGTTAGGGGGTTAATGACAATACACCTACACAATACACCAATAATTATTGGTTTCTAACCTCACACAAACTGTTTTCTGTACACCAGGAAACCATTTACTATGCTGGGTGGTAACCATATAACCAGATTTTGGCACCTGGTGGTTTAGTGGGTAATTAAGGCGCTCCAATTGGATTGAACCGATGAAGGTTTATATCCAAAGGGTGGTTGGGGTTTATTGCTGATGTAATGCCACCCAGGGATGAGTGAGGCTGGTCACTCTCATCTTAAATGTCAGGACCAACTTGCCTAGCCCTGGGTTCCTACACTCCTCATGGGGTACATAGGAGTGGATGGATGGACAATACACCAACACAATACACCAATAAATATCATTTTCTAACCTTGCACAAACTGTGTAAACCAGCAGTGTTAGTTTTCATGTGAACCTTTCAAAATACAGTAATCCCTCCAATATCCGTTGTAATAGAGCCAAAGGCATGTCCGAATATTGGTTTTGTCCGGATATTGGTCCTGAAGCTCCAGCACTGGTTTTTCATGACCCTAACCTAACCTAACCTAAATCAGAAAACTACCTTCCTACCTCCCTACTGGACATGTATAGCACTTATTTAGGTCCCTTTTCTCATAAATAATGCACATATAGCTTGAATTTATTGAATTTTAACCAAAAAATGATGATTTAGAGGTGAGTGAGTCATAGGAGCTCAGAACTTGCCAGCATAGTATAAGTAAGTACCGGACATGGAAATCATCTTCTCTCACATTTTATGCACTAAATTATTGGATACAAAGCATCAAATACAGTAAATGATGTTAATTGCTACCAGAAAAATGGTTAGGTTAGGTTAGGTTAGGTTTGATTAGGTTAGGTTAGGTTATGACCGGACATGAAATTCACTGCTTCAACCTTTTTCATAGCTGGTGCACTTAATAACCATTCATGAAAGAACTAAATTAAAAGCAGGAAATTATGATTAACACAATGTTAGGTTAGGTTAGGTTAGGACCAGACATGAAATTCACTGCTTCAACCTTTTTTCTAGCTGTTTTACTTAAGAACCATGCATGGGAAAATTAAATTGCAAGCAGGAAATTATGATTAACATTTAGGGTAATTTCTTAACACATTAACAGCATGATGAAAACAGGTTAGGCATGAAAATCTTTATGGTAACCATAGGTTAGGTTAGGTTAGGACCGGACATGAAATTCACATCTTCCACCTTTTTTCTAGCTGTTTTACTTAAGAACCATGCATGGGAAAATTAAATTGCAAGCAGGAAATTATGAGTAACATTTAGGGTAATTTCTTAACACATTAACAGCATGATGAAAACAGGTTAGGCATGAAAATCTTTATGGTAACCATAGGTTAGGTTAGGTTAGGACCGGACATGAAATTCACATCTTCCACCTTTTTTCTAGCTGTTTTACTTAAGAACCATGCATGGGAAAATTAAATTGCAAGCAGGAAATTATGATTAACATTTAGGGTAATTTCTTAACACATTAACAGCATGATGAAAACAGGTTAGGCATGAAAATCTGTATGGTAACCATAGGTTAGGTTAGGTTAGGACCGGACATGAAATTCACATCTTCCACCTTTTTCTAGCTGTTTTACTTAAGAACCATGCGTGGGAAAATTAAACTGCAAGCAGGAAATTATGATTAACATTTAGGGTAATCTTTTAACACATTTACAGCATGATGAAAACAGGTTAGGCATGAAAATCTTTATGGTAAGCATAGGTTAGGTTAGGATAGGTTAGGCTAGGTTATGACCGAATATGAAATTCACTGGCTCCCACCTTTTTCCTAGCTAGTTCACTTAAGAATCATGCATGAAAAAATTAAATTGCAAGCAGGAAATTATGATTAACATTTTTGGTAATTTTTTAACACATTTACAGCATGATGAAAACAGGTTAGGCATGAAGTTAGGGTACTTACGAACAAGAAGCTGCCATCCTGATGTAATAACCCACTCTATCATCTCAGACTCTGACAGGAAGACCTTGCACCTGACACACCTTTCCAATTGAGAATCACCAGCACTTATCACCAACACTTTCCACAATTTTTTTTTTTTTTATAACTGGAATCACATCACTTCACTGCACTGTACATAACAGTAAATTCCATCATCACACACATGATGAAGAAGGTGAAGAGCAGTATCAAGCACTGTAGGAGGTAGGGTATCACCACAAAAGCAATCACTTTGGCCGCCATTGTCGGAGGTGTTCATGAGGCAGTAACTGAGTGGGTAATGGCGACCAACAGACAGACGCCACGGGTGTAAACATAGCCGATCGGCGCTGGCAGGAAATTCAAACTGACGCGGTCCCAAAAAATCGAATTTTTTTTTTTTTTCTCAAATTTTTTGGCATTTTGGGGGTTGGGCAGCCCACAATATCCGAATAGTGAGTATATCCGAGTATTGGACGTCCGAATAATAGAGGGATTACTGTAATGCCTTGTACTTGTCATTTAAGTGTATTGTACATTATAGGTCATCCGTTTTGCATTTGATTACATTGTTTTAATACAATTATTCTCCACCTATTACGTAGGTGGAGACATTGTTTTCTATCTATCTGTAGCCCGACGCCCTAATCCCACAAAGGGTGGACGCAGACAAAATGCCTCCACTTTGCTCTGTCACCCACCATTTGACTGCCCTCCCCCCAGCTCACTCCCCCCTCATATACCTCTCAACTCCATCCCTACACCTCATCCTCAGTCTTCCTCTCCTTCTCCCTCCCTCCACTTCACCTACATGCACCCTCTTAGTCAGTCTTTTATTCTTCATTCTCTCCACATTGTTTTCGCTGGTAGCTGTTATTATTATTCCCGCCTCAGAGACTCGTGACGATTCCAAGAGAACTGGAGACTGTGCAAGGAATCAGAAGGGCCCAGGTTGTGTGTCCTGGCATGGGCCATTGCTGATAGAAAAAAAATTCCAAGTCCTTTATGTGCAGTGAAAGGGCATGTCAGAAAGTCACATCATTATTATGTTGTGAACGAGATAACTTGGTCATGCCTACTGGAGATTTCAGTATGACCTGTGCAAGGAATCAGATGGGCCCAGGCTATGTGTCCTGGCATGGGCCATTGCTGTTAAAAAAAAAAAAATCTCCCCATTGGGGTCAAGGTCACTGTAAGAAACAGTAGGTAGAGACTAGTTACTGTCCACATGAGAGTTACAGAGCTCTAGTTTGTCTTTTATTTTTGAGATACTGGTAGTGATTTAGCATTTTTTATCATTGTTTTGATACTGGAGAGGAATGTCTTTATGTCATGGCCATCAGTTATGTAAACATTCCTCAACTCCACTGGCATGTAGAAGGAATATGAAGGACTCCAGGATAGGGGCAGCTTCACCCTTCAGTCCACTGGGTTTATGTCAAGTTGATCCTAGGACCACCACCACACCAACAGTTCTTTGTTGAATTGTTTACAAAGGCTCTGACATGTTTGCATGCATCAGTCTTGGTCAACTAATGGTGGCTGTCCATGCTGCTCTATCTCTGGCAGCCTCCCTATTCAGTCCCTTATCCCTGAGGTCACACTCTGTGACCTCATCTCAGGTCTTTTGGGCTGTGCCTTTCCCAACCCTACCCTGGACGTTCACTTTTCCCACCTTCCGCACCCAATTGTTATCTTCAATCATCTCAAGATGCCCAGACCATTTCAATCTAACTCTCATAATCAGTGCACCAATACATTCAAGTCTCATCCTTCCTCTCATCTCTTCAGTCATATCTTGTCTTCAAGAATGCATTACACATCCATCTAATCATTTTCATTTCTGTATGTTTGAGCCTACAAGTACCCCCTTCCTTTACTGTCCAGGTCTTGCTACCTTACACCATTACACCCAAGAGTATAAAGAAAGATAAGAAGGGACAGTTGCGCGAGTCTCTATGGGAAAATCTAACTCCAGGAACGGTGGCGCTGCCCGATGGCGGGTGCGGAAATTGTGATAGCAGTCGTTTGTGCTGGCTTACACCACACCAGTGTTTAAGGCGAATGTTAGCACTTATGTGGGTTGTAACAGTATCTTCTGCTCCATTATTATTATATACATAATTATATATATAACTATGCACTAATTTGGAACCTTACTAAATATTCTGCTCGAAGAAATTAGTAAATACAAATGAGAGTGGTGCTCATCACTGACAGCTCATACCTCTTGACACACTGGCCTCCGACTGAAGTTTACATCTTCATTTAAAACTCCTGGCACTAAATCAGGTGTCATTCAAAAGGGTGAGACGTAGGGAGTAAATAAATGAGATATATCAGGCCAGTCTTTTAAGAAATTGAAACTCTCCATTGCAAACTGACACTTTATTTTTAGCCCACTGCACTGCTAAGCCTTCTCACATATTTTTTTTTGCTATGGTTGATAGTAGTTTTATTCGGACTTGAAAAGTTACTGCTACACAGAATACACTCCAAGTAATGTATATCAAAATGAGATATTACTCAACATGAACAACTATATTACCAATATCACTGTATGCCTAGTAGAAAGCATTTTCAGGAAGTTAGATTGGGAAAACAGCAATATACATAGATGGAGAAAAGTTTAATAATTTAAGATTCGCAGATGACAAAGTCCTAATATTAGAAACATCAGAGACGTTGCAAGAAATGTTAAATTATCTTATTAGAGAAAGTCTCAAAATAGGGCTAAAGATGAATTGGGGTAAGACTACAGTACACCAAAGAGCGTCATCAAAATGGGGGGAAAAACTCTTGAAGTTGAGGAGTATAGTTTCTTGGGGAAACCTTTAAACCTAACGAAAGACCATGAAGGTGAAATAAAAAGAAATTACAACTGGATGGAAAGCTTTTGGTAAACAAAGAGACATCATGAAAAGTAGGTTACCAGTATGTAAGAATTGAAAAACATGCAGTTAATGCATAATCCCAGCAATGACATTCATGAAGGATAACTGATGGAGCAAGAGGGTAAACTGGACTCCACGAGATCGCAAGTGTAGCAGAAAAAGACCAGACAGGAGATGGAGATGAAACAGGTTAGTTTGCAGGCAAAACCTGGCAGATTTTAGCTCCATCAAGGTATCCATGGAGAAGGTTGGGGACGCCTCTGTTCAGCAGTGGATTCTGAATGGATGATGATGATCATTGCATTACTGTTCACAGTCATACACTGAACTCAAGCAAATTGGTTATGGATTTCTAGCACAGCATAACAAGTGGTGCAAGCACGACACACCTCGTCCAGGTTGACAGCAGTTATTCTAGTGTTGGTAAATACTAATTAAGTCTACTGTAATGGCACAACTAACTTCAACTTGGAGTTTCAACAACTAACCCTGTGAACCTTTGAAGTTGTGTTTCACCTTTTAAACTTGAAAGACATTTTTAGACTTGAAAGACATTAAATCAGTTACTTTTGGGACCCATCTCCTTGACCTACAAGTTAACAACACTCAGTAACCATAGTAGTCTATAGATAAAACACTGAGAAATAAAATAGCATGAGCAACATAAAAAGAACCTGATACCCTAGAACAACACTCAGTAACCACTTGTAGCTAATACCAATACACCAGTCCTGTATGAGACAGCCCTAGCATGTATTCAATATGGACGGTGGGTGTTAGCGCCGAAGTGGTGACATGTAGTATGTAGGAGGACGGCTGGGCCTTGATAGCAGGCTGCAAAGCCTATGCCCAGAGTCGGACACATAAAAAAAAAAAAAAAAGTGTCTAGATAAAACACTGTGAATTAAATACCAAAGCAGCAACGAGAGAATAGCCAACCAGATTGACATTTCTGATAATTTCATCAGTGTGAACTTAGTTTAGATAAAATGTGATTGACAGTATATCACTCACCTTTCCCTGTCCTTTGGGAATGGAAAAAAAGATAATCCCAGACTTTTTTGCCTAGAATTTCTGCAATTAATAGCAGCACAGAACTGCCTGCCCGGCATTCTCCAGCTCTGTTTCCGCACCTGCCGCTTGGTGCGTCAGTGTCGCCCAGAGTTACACGAGGATGGTGCGACTGTCCCCTCTTATCTTTCTCTATACTCTCTGATTACACTCCTAACACATGCTGCATACAAAGATCCTTTAGCACAGAAGGAGAACTCTCTCAGTGTTAGGAGAGGCAACAGCTCCCTGAACTTCCACCAAGTCCTTACCCTAGCCACAGAACTAGATGCATCCCCACCTCCAGCACATAATATCATATTGTTCATATCATTTATAAAGATTCCTACATGTTTGCATGCGTTGGCCTTGGTCACCTAATGGCCACTGTCAATCCTGCTGAAGCTTTGGCAGCTGCTCTGTTCAGTCCTTTATCTCTGAGGTCAAACACTTCGACGCCAGGTCTTTTTCAGTCTGCCTCTCGCCGCCACACCCATAATGTTACCACACTTCTAGCATTCCGTGCTCAGTTGTCATCCTTCATAAACCCCACATGCCCAGAGCATCTCAATCTACCCCTCTGCATCACAGCACTAATACCAATACATTCAAGTCCCATCCTTCCTCCTAACTTTTTTTTATCATAAACCTAGTTCCTCCGAGGCCTCGCATTCAAGGACGCACTACACATTAACAAATCATTGTAATTTCTGTACATTTGAGCCTACGAGTATCCTCATCCTTTGCTGCCCAGGTCCCGCTACCATACTTCATTACACTCCTAACACATGCCGCATACAAAGATCCCTTAGCACGGAAGGAGAGCCGTCTCAGTGTTAGGAAAGGCAACAGCTCCCTGAACTTCCTCCAACCACTCCTTACCTTAGCCACAGAGCAAGCTCCAGCCCTACTTCCAGTACATAACATGTCCCCTAAATAACAAAACTCTTCCACACACTCAAGAGATTCACCAGCAAGATCAGCCCTTTCACATCTGACAATCTCTACATGTTCTCCCAGACACACCGTACACACTAAATCAGCATTATCTTATAATCTTCCTCCTCCCTGAATAACA
>JAGKTI010020425.1:0-16338 GCA_018397915.1 Birgus latro | reverse complement strand
GGCTATAGAACGACCAGAAAGGAAGCTAGAAATGAAGGCACAGGAAGAAGGATGGAAACCATAAGAGGGCAGTTTGGGAATTAACGATTTGTGCCAGACTCGATCGAAAGCCTTTGAGATGTCAAGTGCAATGGCAAAGCTTTCGCCAAAGTCCCGAAAGAGGATGACCAGGAGTCTGAAAGGTAGGTGAGAAGATTGCTAGTGAAGCATCCCTGACGGAACCCATACTAACGATCAGGAAGAAGGTTGTGATAGGAAAGATGCTTTAAAATTTTTGTGTTAAGAATAGATTCGAACACTTTTGTGACACAGGATGTTAAAGCAATTGGACGATAGAGGGATGGGAATGGTCATCCTTCTTTGGGACTGGATGAATGAGAGCAAACTTCCAGCAAGAAGGAAAGGTACGAGTTGACAGAGAAAGGCAAAAGAGTTTACCTAGGCAGGGTGTAAGCACAGTTCTTGAGGACAACAGGAGGGACTCCATCAGGCCCATATGCCTTGTTAGTATTGAGGTCAGTGATAGCAGTAAATACATCCGCTTGAAGAAATTTTAATGTCAGTCTTGAGGAAGTCAGAGTTGGGAAGTGATGGAGGAATAGCACCTGAATTGTCTTAAGGTGGAATTGGAGGAGAAAGTCTGAGCGAAGATATCTGCTTTACCAGTAGAAGAAATAGCTACAGAGCCATCACAGTAGAAGAGAGGAGGAAAGGATGATGAGGTAAAGTTGTGGCAAGGTGCCAGAAGGAGCGGGAAGAATTTGAGTTGGGAACATTTAGTGTGGATGAAATTATTTTTAGTAGAGCGAAAAATAGACTTAGCACGATTCTCGGCAGAAACATAAGAAAGATGTGACTCGGGTCGGTTGGCTCCGGTATCTTTTATAGGCCCTCATTGCGGACAGCATTAGAACAAGCGTAATTAAACCAAGGCTTTCTTGCATTAGGCAAGGGATATGAGAAAGGAATGTATGCTTCCATGGCCGAGAGAATAACCTCCATAATGTGTAGGGCACACGCAGATGGCTCCTGGCCATGGAAGCAATAATCATCCGAGGGAAAATTAAAGAAGTACTGCGTGAGGGCCTCCCAAATTGCAGTTCCAAAGTGTCACAGACGACGTTTCTTTGGAGGGTCCACAGGCCGCACCGGAGCGATTGGACAGGTTAAGGTAATAAGGTTATGATCGGAGGAGCCCAATGGAGAGAAACGATTAAGTGTAAGCAAAAGGATTAGTTGTAAGGAAGAGGTCAAGTATGTTGAAGTTCTTTCCAAGGCAGTCAGGGATATGGGAAGGGTGCTGTATAAGCTGCTCTAGGTCATTGAGGATAGAGAAGGTGTAGGCTTGTTCAGGTGGATCAGTGAAATGAGAGGAGAGCCAAAGGTGGTGGCGAACATTTAAATCTCCTAGAATGGAGATTTCAGAGAAATGGATAGAATGTGTTCCATCGTAGAATAGATAGTTGAAGAATTTTTTATAGGAGAATTAGGCGATAAGTAAACAGCGCAGATATTTAAATGCACACCCACAAGCACCAAAAAAGGGAAGAAAATGCTCACGTTGCAGGTGACTGGGCCTTCCAGGCCACGATGGCTTACCTCACTTTTTCCCATAAGCCCCTCCTTCCCGCAACTGAACCAGGCCCGAGGTAGCAGTCTGGGTGCATTACTCTCCACCCGGGCCAGCCCTCATCAGACTTGGGTTGGGACTTGCACCTCAGCATTCCCACGCAGCGGCCCAGCAACTTCCGCTGGAATTGCTGGCGAGGAAGCGACCACCAGTTTCTCCCCGACTGCTATCCTCCCCCACGAGCAAAAACACGGTCGTGCCTGCTGGGCAGACCTGTGCGAGGGTGTCCGCCAGATCCCTCCTACCAGCCATGGGACTCAGAGCAGTGCTGTGGTAGTGCCAGTCGGGGCATACCACCGCGGTGTCACCCGCTGGGTACACTGTAGCTGCGCCAGGCCCCCAGCAAGAGCGAGGTAGTGCCCACCGGGCATGCCCCGCTGAGAGCACCCACCGGGTATCTCCATGCCACCCTTGGAGTAAGGGACGCCTTGACAACGCCAGCTGGGTTTGTCAGGCTGAGGGAGCGTTCACTGGAACCCCCTCTCTCCCCTCCGTTATGGTGCCTTGGTAATGCCTGCCGGGCTTGCCAGGCTCGTGGAGCATCCGTAGGGTCTCCTCCTCTCCTGGCGTGGAGTTATGGCAGCACACGCTGGGCCCGCCAAGCTGGGGGCGTGAGCTCTGGCTCCCCCTCCTCCACGAAGTCCGAAACTCCTGAAGGGAAGTGATGCTCGGCCCAACCTTCCTGTGGCCGAGTGGGACGCTCTTCTTTCTTCCCTACAGGTCCAGCGTGTGACGGACATGACGCAGGGATCCGGTCTGCCCAGCTGCCCCTCTCCTGACAACCGGTGGTGACGGACTCTCCAGGGCATCAAGGCTGCAGGCGACTCCTGACGGCCTCTCCCTCCTGAGGCCACAGCCCTCCACCCGTGAGGGGCACCCACTCCTCCTTGGGCTCACCTGAGATACCTGGCGTCCTCCGCACCCCGACCGCGGCCCGGGCAGTACACCGGGTCGCCCGCCTCCTGGCCCTCTTCGGTCCTAGTCCCGAGGGCCCCAGTACTCCAGAGGCTACCTCCCGACACGAGGCGACGCCACCACCTCCTGCAGGTCTCCCTCCTACCCCAGGCCGACATTTGACCCTCCAGAGAGCATGAGGGCGCTCTCTCCCTCTCCCTCTCCGGCAGTCACTCCCTGTCCTGTGTGGAACTCCTTGACTCCCCCAGTGTTCCCTGAGTGTGCCCTCCCCTCAGTGAACAACTCCCTCCCCACTCCTCCCTAGTGTTCTTATGTTCTCCCCAGTACGAGTGAACCCAAAAATGATATCCCCAGTGACTATCCGGAGACCTAAAAACCTACTCCAGGTTCAGTGTACCCCACGTGATACGAGGGAGAAACCTCTGAAAGACAGGTGTGAGGCAAGAAGGCAAGAACTCATTGTGTAGCCCTAAGACAGACTCGTACTGTGCCACAGACTCATCATACCCAGTGTGCCACCATGCTATTATATTCTGTAACTTACGCTGTTATAATTGGACTCTGCAAGTGCCACATGTAGCATTCCATATTGTATTGTTCTTCCCAAATCTGGTCAATATATGTGCAGAACTGGTTTGCCTGTGTTTTTGCCCTGTTCCTTTGGTAAATGTTCTAACCCGGTCAGGTAGTAAAGGACCCCATAAGCTTGTGCCTGTGATTTGTGGTGCAAGGATTCGCGCCATAAGACATAGTGAGAAACCCGAGGTTTTAGCCTGTGTACTTGCGGAGCGAGAGGTCGCACCATAAAAACACAGCACATAATACTGGTGGCAAGTGGTGGTTCTCGACCCAGTAGTCAACAGAACACCAAGGAACATTAAGGGAAACCATCAAAATGGCCTCCAAAACGCACATTCCCATACCAAGATTTGACACCGAACAATACGATATCGACACCTACATGTGTATGACTGAACCATTACTCAACATAGGCTTTGAAAATGACAAAGAAAAAATAGCAGTTACTCTACCACACTTGAGAAAGATAGTCTCCTGTATCGGTACGAAAATTGTCCCTGATTTTACATGGGCTCAATTTAAGGGCATAGTAACTCAAGCTGCCGCCCCATCACAAGGTAAGGTCGTCGCCCTGTCACAACTAGACTCTCTTACCTACGACGATAACCTGGATGACACACTCATCCAGGACAGGCAACTCATCACCGCAGCCTACCTTCGAGTAGACACAGCATCCTGGGACATCCACACATTCAACACCCTCTTCAGGATCCTACCCAGCAACGTCAAAGAATATTTTAGCATTCATGACCCCTCGGGAGATCTTGATAAGGACATACAATTGGTGCGCCGCCTCCTCGCCACCCGCCCTAACCCCCAGCACATCGGAGCAGTCAGTCGGGTCCCGACCAACAAGCCGCCACACCAAAAACCCCAACCAGCCCCCAGCTGCACCATGCAGCCTACATCACCACCCATCCCATGGGCCCACCCGAATAAACGGCGCCCATCCACAAGAGATACAAACAATCTCATCTCCATTAATCCGTCGGAATTCTCGGCATGCAACAACAGGTGCCCCATTCACGACATACGAGAGCAGCTAAAAGCATCCCGATGGAGAAAGAATAGCCAAGGACGGCGCAGTCTCCTCCATTGTCGAGGAACCTCAGGACGAGGACACCCCAACAGCTGACTACTCCGACTCCGGGGAACCAGAACCCTTCAAGGAACTTACCCCGGCTCACCTGGATTTTTAGGCCTGCCCCCACACCTCCCCACGGTGGCGGGGGCCACATCACACAAGCACCGTCCCCTGGTCTATGACAAAATGACCTTAAACGGGATACAGGCGAGGCTTCTGGCTGACACAGGAGCAGCCAGATAATGCCTATATCACCATTTCTACTCCCGTCATGCCTCAACTTTTGGCCCCCTACTCCCCACCACCGCCCACCTCGTAGACGCGGGGGACGGGCCCCTTCCCATCCGTAAGGAGACAAAGGCACTCACGGGCACCACCCATCAACACACCTCCACCGAGCACAAGTTCATAATATTTGACTCGACATGCACGGCATACGACGGCTATCTGGGCTTAGATCTCCTCCAGAAACTTCGAACCAACATAATTGCCATAAGCACCGTCTCCACTTCAGGAACCCACCTACCCCTAACACCCGACTGCCATGCACATGCCCCACCAACCCCACCCCCTGCTGCCAACCCACAAGGCCCCAACCCCACCCAAACTGACTTCCACCACCTTCCTCGCCACCATAGCCTCCGCCCTCACCATTCCCCCCTGCCACGATGCATGGCTCCAACTCCATCGCCTCGCCGGAAACTCCATCTTCTTCTCCCCAACCCCACTCACAGGAGAATCTGCCGCCTGCATCCTCTCCCCCACTTTCCTACCTCCGCATGTCACCACTGTGAGAGTGGCTAACAGCTCAAACACTCCTCACCCTGCCGAAAGGCCTCATCATAGGTGACATGGAAGAGCCAGATCCATGCAACGACCACACCCCACCAGCCTCCCCCAGCCTACCCCTAATCCCTTCCCACCTTAACCAACACCAAGCCCTATCCTTCCGAAAACTCCTCCTGGACTTCCAAGACATATGCTCCACGGGCCCCACAGACATCGGCAATACAACCTACCCACGAAATTCACACCACAGGACCACCCATCCGCCAACCCTCCAGACGGAAAAATCCAAATAAAAGGGCTGAAGAAGACCGGCAGGTCCAGGACATGCTCAATGCCGGCGTAGTTTCTCCATCCACTAGCCCATGGTCCTCCCCGGTGGTCCTAGTAAAAAAAAAAAGAAAAAAAGACGGCACCACTCGGTTCTGTATTGACTACAGGCGACTAAACGATCTCACCACCAAAGATGCCATTCCCCTTCCCCGTGTAGACGACTTCCTTGACTCCCTCTACGGGGCGTCCTGGTTCTCCACCCTTGACCCCTCGTCGGGATATTGGCATGTTCCCGTCCACCACGACGACAAAGGAAAAACCGCGTTCTCCACGAGTAACGGCAAGCACTACGAGTTCAATGTGCTGCCATTTGGTCTCTGCAACCCCCAGCAACCTTCTCCCGCCTTATGGAATCAGTACTAGGCAGACTTACCTGGGAGATATGCTTGGCGTACCTCAACAATGTCATCGTTTTCAGTAAAACTTGGTCTGACCACCTCCAATGCCTAGAAAAAGTCTTCTTAAGAATAAGACAGGCCGGACTTAAGCTCAAACCCTCTAAGTGCACCCTGGCTCAACGTTCCGTCTCCTTCCTTGGCCACACCATCTCTGAACAAGGCATTGCACCAGACCCAGATAAGCTACGGGCCATAGCGGACATCAAACGCTCAAGAACAAATTGGTCACCGCTCCAATAGAAGCGTTTCCAAACTATTCTCTGCCTTTCCGCCTATACACCGACATCTCCCTTGTAGCAATCGGTGCCGTCCTGGCGCAAGTGCAGGACGGACGGGAGCACATAATCGCCTGCGCCAGTCGAACCCTTAACCAGGCAGAGAGAAATTACGCAGCTACAAAACGAGAATGTCTGGGAGTCATCTGGGCATTACATTTCCAAGCCTACCTTTGTGAAACCCACGTTACCATCATTACGGATCACCAGTCGCTCCAGTGGCTACACCAGTTAGAAACAAACAACGCCCAAACCATCAGGTGGAGAGAAACATTGTAAGAATTTAAGTTTGACATCGCAATACCGACCAGGCAAACTCAACACTAACGCAGACACACTCTCCAGACTCCCAATCAATGCCATCAGTGATGCCCCAACACTCCTACAACAGTGGTTAAATAACATCAAGCCCAACTGGATTCCTCAACACACCTTCTCTAGGCTGCAACGACAGGGAGATTACCTGTACACATCGCCTTAAATCCATCTACGGCCCTAGATGTCATGACTCTCCTGCACGCCAACTACGGCATACATCTATGCATAAAAAAACTAACACAAGTGTTCAGTGACACCTACTGGACATCCAACCCCTCCCAACTAGCAAAACAAGTAGTACAAGCATGTTGGGCATGCACCCTGGGAAAGGACACCACCAGAACAGCAGGCCCATCCGGGCACATCCAAACACGGCAACTCCTCGCCGTTGACGCAGTAGGCCCCTTACCACACAACACAGGCTACAAATACATCACCTTCATCAATACTTACTCCAAATTCCTCATAGCCTGTCCCGCGAAAGAACATCACGCCCACGCGGTAGCAGACGCCCTACTACGCCACGTATTTCCATATTTTGGGATCCCACAAGCTCTCCACACTGATAACGTGCCCGAATTCACAAGCAAAATATGGAATCAGCTAGCCCAGACTTTCGGTTTCGCCATCTCCCACTCTTCCCCGTACTGGCCACAAGGAAACAGCATCTGCGAGAGGAGTCACCGCACCTTAATGAATCAGGTCCGCACCCGCATCCAGTAAGCACAAAATGAGGATTGGCCATCTCATGTAAAACTCATTCAATGGGGCATGAACACCTGCTAGCGTGAGGACGGTATCACGCCGCATGAAAGGCTATTCGGCGAACCGCCCCTCTTCCTCCCGCTCCGACACCACCAGCAACCCCCCCGCCACACCCCCGATATCCAACCCCTTACACCACCTCAAACGCAAACTGCATCGCCTCCAAACCACCCAGGATTTACAACCAGACCTACACCACACCAATCCCTACAAGACAGGTGACACCGTCATGGTGGCTAAGCTACCCATCCCTAACAAGATCTCCCCCAGATACGGACCATTCACTATCATCAAAATCCCAAACCCCTACCAGGTCACAGTGCGCTACTACAACGCTCGCACCTACCGGAATCGACATGTCCGCCCCTTCCACCAACGACACCCCCCCACACCCTTCACCCCCAGCCCCCCTGTCAGTGCACCACCCCGCCACAGCCACCACAGTGACTCACCCCCCTCCTACCTCAACTCACCCGCCCTCACCCCCTCCCCTAGCCCCACCACTCCAACACCTCCCCCTGGCCCTCCACTCACACCTGACGCTGCACCTACAACGCTCGCACCTCACCTCACGCCACCCAACACCACATGGCCTCCAAGCCGCACACCCCGCCCCCCACCGTCTGCTACAACACCAACCACCCCGATATCCAGGTCACGTTCCCCAAGCCCCACACCCCAAGACACCCCGTTCTCCACCACCAAAGCCCATATCTACACCTCCCCAGCATAACCTCGACACGGAACCACAGACACCCACACCCTCCTCTCCACCCACACACCCACCTCGGCCAACACCACCTGCACACGCACACCCTACCAAGACAACTCACCCACCCCCCACCTCACTCCCCCTCCGTATCCTCACCCCTGACACCAATCCTCACCACCACCAGGACACACTCAGGGCATCTCTCGTGCTCACCTGACAGGTACGCCCACACCCCATTCACCACCTCACACGCCCGCCACCCACACCAAAAAGACACCTCATACACCAAACACCAACCCCCTCACCCTACACCATGCACCGCGGAAACTTCCACACACCCAACCCCTTAATAGGATTAGAGCAGTGCTCCCTCATAAAAGCGGGCCTCCTACGTGCATCTCCAGTCTCCTGCCATCCACTGCACTGCATACACCTCCTTCCCCAGCCCCGACAGTGAAGATCCGACACGTCCTCTGGACTCCTGAAGGAGGCTCAAAGATCCGCATCAGGGGCACCAACCACCTACTCACCCTCCTCCAAACAACTGAACAGCAGTCAACCCTGGAAATTGTCCACAACCCCCGTCAATGACCACACAACCTCACCCTACACTGGACCTGGCTCCTTTGTCACCTCAACCCCATCCAATGTACGGCCAGATCGACATCTACCACCTCCAGCCATGGGACCGTGACTTCCACCCCCGCGATGGTGGTAAAATTCACACCAACAACGACACCTATAAGCATCAAAAAGAGGAGAAAATGCTCACCTTGCAGGTGACTGGGCCTTCTGGGACACAACAGCTTACCCCACTCTCTCCTGTAAGCCCCTCCTCCCCGCAACTGGACCAGACCTGAGGTAGCGGTCCGGGTGCTTTACTCTCCACCCGGGCCAGCCCTCATCAGACTTGGGTTGGGACTTGCACCTCAGCATTCGCACGCAGCGGCCCAGCAACTTCCGCCGGAATTACTGCCAAGGAAGTGGCCACCAGTTCTTCCCCGACTGCTATTCTCCCCCAGGAGCAGAAACACGGTCGTGCCCGCTGGGCAGACCTGTGTGAGGGTGTTTGCCGGACCCCTCCTACCAGCCCTGGGACTCAGAGCAGTGCTGTGGTGGCGCCCGTTGAGCATACCACTGCGGTGTCACTGGCCGGGTATGCCGCGGCTGTGCCAGGCCCCCAGCAGGAGCTAGGTAGTGCCCACCAGGCATGCCCCACTGAGAGCACCCATTGGGTATCTCCCCCCTGCCGCCCCTGGAGTAAGGGACGCCTTGACAATGCCCGCCGGGTTTGTCAGGCTGAGGGAGCGTTTGCTGGAACTCCCCCTCTCTCCCCTCCGTCAGGGTGCCTTGGTAACGCCTGCCGGGCTTGCCAGGCTTGAGGAGCATCCGTAGGGTCTCCTCCTTTCCCAGCGTGGAGTTACAGCAGCACCCGCTGGGCCCACCAAGCTGGGGGCATGAGCTCCGGCTCCCCCTCCTCCACGAAGCCGGAAACTCCCGAAGGGGAGAGTTTCTGGCTCGGCCCAATCCCCCTGTGGCCGGGTTGGACGCCCTTCTCTCTTTCCTACAGGTCCAGCATGTGACGGACATGACGCAGGGATCCGGTCTGCCCAGCTGCCCCTCTCCCGATGACCGGCGCTGATGGACTCTCCAGGGCATCCAGGCCGCAGGCGACTCCTGACAGCCTCTCCCTCCCGAGGCCACAGCCCTCCACCCGTGAGGGGCATCCACTCCTCCTCGGGCTCACCCGAGATACCTGGCGTTCTCTGCACCCCGACCACGGCCCGGGCAGTACACCGGGCCACCCGCCTCCTGGCCCTCTTCGGTCCTAGTCCCAAGGGCCGCAGTACTCCAGAGGCTACCTCCCGATGCGAGGTGACGCCTCCACCTCCTGCAGGCCTCTCTCCTACCCCGGGCCGACACTTTACCCTCCAGAAACTGTAAGGACGCTCTCTCCCTCTGGCAGTCACTCCCTGTCCTGTGTGGGACTCCTTGACTCCCCCAGTGTTCCCTGAGTGTTCCATCCCCTCAGTGAACAACTCCCTCCCCACTCCTCCCCAGTGTTCTTATGTTCTCCCCAGTACAAGTGAACCCAACAGTGATATCCCCAGTGACTTTCCGGAGACCCAAAAACCTACTCCAGATTCAGTGTACCCCACAGTGATACGAGGGAGAAACCTCTGAAAGACGGATGTGAGGCAAGAACTCATTGTGTAGCCCTAAGACAGACTCGTACTGTGCCACAGACTCATCATACCCAGTGTGCCACCCTGCTATTATATTCTGTAACTTACACTGTTGTAATTGGACTCTGCAAGTGCCACATGTAGTATTCCATATTTTATTGTTCTTCTCATATCTGGTCAATATTATGTGCTGTACTGGTTTGCCTGTGTTTTTGCTCTGTTCCTTTGGTAAATATTCTAACCTGGTCAGGTAGTAAAGGACTCCATAAGCTTGTGCCTGTGACTTGTGGTGCGAGGAGTCGCGCCTTAAGACACAGCGGGAAACCCAATGTTTGAGCCTGTGTACTTACAGAGCGACAGGTCGCACCATAAAAACACAGAGCATAACAGATATATTTAGTCAGAGAATGGCAGGAGTGCCGAAGCCAGAGAGTAGAGAATTCAGAAGAATCAAGTTTAGGAACTTGAGAGCAAGATAGGTCGTTGCCTATATATACACAACAGCCACCTTTGGCTTTGAAATGAGTATAGAGAAAGGAGGTGGATACAGAAAAGGGTTTGCTGTCTGTTGCCTCAGACAGATGAGTCTCTGTTAAGAAATGAAGGTGAAGTTTAGAGGAGAAGAGGTGGTGTTCCACAGAAAGAAAGTTAGAAGAAAGGCTGCGAATGTTGCAGAAATGAAGAAGAAGTGAGTCAGACAGTGGTTCCAGGCATGCTGAGTCATCACCGGGAGAGAGGCGGATGGTGGGGGCATTTATGGTCCCTCCCCAGGGACTCCAAGGCATGGTTAAAAAAATGCCATTTTTCTTTAATTTTGAAAAGGTAGTGTAGTGTGTACTGTGAATGTAGAATGGTGTAGATTGAGAAACTTGTATTGGAGAGCATGCTGGCCTACTCTCTGTGTAACTGAAACACTGAAAAAGTTCAGCAAAGGGGGATGGTCAGGAACTAGTCCCAAGGGCTGATGAAACGGGAGCACCAGCTCTCCCTGTCATCAGCTTTCCATTCACCTCGGGAGTACTGCCCTGCTTGACTGGTGCTACAGTCTACTCCTGCTGTATGCAACGTGTTCAAAGTTCAGCTGCTTGCCCTTTAATCACACGCACTAGCCTAGGTTCTTTTTCTAGATCAGGTCTAAAGCACATTAATAGAGGAACAAAAACTCTGATCAACCAGTCTTGCACGTATATTGCCTTAAATTCGTGCAATCCAAGATACAATGAAGATATCCAGTGACACAATACACTAGTCTAGTTTCAGGCACATTCAGGACCGGAGGGCTCTGGGCTGGGCTAAGGGCATCTTGTCTGCTTCAGGTTTCGGCCCGGTGTAGGGGAAGTTCTGTCGGGAGTGCCTTCTCTCAGGGGGCACGGGACTGCTGCCGAGGGCCGTGTTGTCTTGGGCGATCTGCAGGGCGGCATGGAGGGAGGCCTTTCTCTCTCAGGGCCTCAGCTGGAGGTTTGGCCCTCGGAGCTTGGGCCGAACAGAGAGAGTAAGCGCACTTGTCTGCGCTTACTCCAGAGAGGAGGGCGCCTGCTGATGGAGCTGGGGAGTTTGCGCCCCGGGGTCCTGGGGATGCCTCGGTGAAGTTGGGAGCTGCAGTCACCTCTGGGTTGGGATGCAGTCAAGTACGAGCTGCGGCGTCTTCTGCTGTGGGTGTCTGTAAGCTGGGAGTCTCGTCTGGGTGCCGGCTGGATTGCTCATACTCCATGAACCACAAAGGGGCCTTGCCAGACCTCCTCCATTAGTAGCTTCTCCTGGGGGCTGCCTCTGTGGGGAAGAGGAGAGGGGGTATCTCACTCGGCCACAGGAATGGCGGGCTGAGCCAGAGACTTCCTCCTTGGGGGAAGTCACAGGGGGTGAGGGACAGTTGGTGTTGGTTCCCTCCCCGGCGTGGCTAGTGGCCGTCACTGAGGTCCCAAGAACAACAGGGGTAGAGCGGCTCGACTTCCAGGGTGGCTTGTGAACAGTGTGGCTAGAGGCTGTCACCTGTCCACTGGTGCAGCTAGAGGCCTCACCGGTGCCTTACTGGGCGAGGCGCAGCTGGTGGCTGTTACTTGCCCACCTGTGCGGCTAGTGGCCGTCACTGGAGACCCTTTTCTCGAATGGACGGTGATTGTAGTGTGGCTAGTGGCCGTCACCTGTCTACTGGTGCGGCTTGTGGCAGTCACCGAGGTCCAGCCCTCAGGGGCAGCTGCAGAAGGAGAGTGTGCATTGACCTTCTCTCCCCTAGTGTGGCTAGTGGCCGTCAATGGTTTCTGCAGAGGGGGGGATGCAGCTATGGAGCGGCTAGTGGTCTTCTCCTGCCTAGTACGGCTAGTGGTCATCACTCGGGTGCTGTCTGGGACTGTAGATTTAGTCCCACCCTGAACCTGTCCAGAACTGTTCCAGCTGGAGAGTGGCCTGCCGGGACTGCGGAGTTGATGTTGGTCCGTCTGAGGGTAAGAGGTGTGCAAGGTATTAAGGGACATAGGCCCTTCTGGTCCAATCGCTTTACGCGCTTGTTGCGCCTCCCAGTTGTCTGCTTGTGGGGTGGGTGCCACACCCCTGTTGTCAAGAAGGTACAATACCTTGGCCAACAACTTATGAGTTTATTATCTTTGTAGTGTCCTCTGAAAGATATTATTATTTTTTTTCCCCATATAGGAGCTGACCTTGGATGATTTACGTGTTATGGTACGCTTTGCAGTATCTGTTGCTGCAGAGACAACAGGTAAAAGCTACTGAAATCAGGAGACAGTGGATATTTCAATCTTAAATGATAGGATGACTCAGCAGTGATGGCCTATATGTTTAAAGTTTAGGTTCTGAAGCATTTGTGCATGTTATTAATCGAGTGTGTCAGTAGTACTGTAAAGGAATAATTGTACTGAAATTGTATTATTTTTTTTGTAATTACGATTATCTAGTAATAGTGATGAACTTCTGACAGTTACTATTGGGCTCGTCCAATCTTACACTCTGGGCTCCTGGTCATGTTATCACTATAATATAATATAAGGAATCATTCGCATGGTATAAATTAATGCACACATATATCTGGGTCTAGAAGGCACACACACAGGTAAAGTCCACTCGTTTCACTATCACTGGTGGGCCACAGGTTGATTCCTCCGTCCGGAGGGTCCCACAACTCTACCAGTAGTCATGGGACTAAGGGCTCGGTCCGAAGAAAGCCAGGAGACGGGCCTGGCGTCGAGTCTGGGATAGACTCGGAGAAGTCTCGCCCACAGGTAAGTCGTACCCTGGTGTTCAGGGCAACTCCCGGGGTGACTGAGGACCCAGGGTACTGGAACCCGGGGCAGCTGGACTGCGGCACGGCTGGAGGGCGGCGTCGCCGTCAGAGTCGTCACACGGGAACCTCGGGCCTGGAGAGTAGTGGACATAGCCCGACGTCGGCTGTTGGGTATGCTGGGGCTCTGCTTTGGCTGCTGTTCACACTGGTGGAGTTGCAGGGAACCAAGGCCTTGGGTGAAGCCTTGCCACGGCTCGGGGGAAGGGTCCTCTCTGGCTGCAGGATCTCCTGTGGGAGAGATGTGGACTGTGGCCTGCTCTACATCTGGCCTGACGTGACTGTTACGCTACGTATTTGCAGGTCGGTTTCTAGCCCTCAAATGTCCAGGCTACAGCGGGTCCCTATTTCAGACCGGGTCGGTAACCCTAAGGAATAGGACTGGACACAAAAACAAGGCAGTGACTGTTACACACATGTATTACAAATATCTTCTCAGATACAATAATACATCAACAAATACATTTAATGCTGGGTTTGCCGGGGTTGGGTTAACAGCTCAACACAGGGTTTTACTTGATTGGAAATCTGTCACTATATCGGCTGGTAGAAAGCATGGTAATAATTACCCAGCACTTATGACATAAAATACACTTATGATTCAGGACACAGGAGTGAATTTACTACAAACTCCCGATCTCGTATAGCACTGGACGGCACTGGTATATGAATTACGTTAACACCTGTGTCATAGACACTTCGCCGGCCGGAAGTCTATCTCAGGTTGAGTTGGCCACGCGGTGATCACTGAAGGAGAGACTGCGGTATTCTAGCGGGACATTTGGAGATGCCCAGACATACCCTAACTAACGTGGCCGGACACTGGGGTGGATGGAGGGTAATACACAAGGGGAAGGCCCGATGGGAATAATACCTTTTCCTTCTGTTAGCCACTGAGGTGTTTCACTTGCATGCCGGTGCACTAGGGAGGGAGAGTTTTAATAAACAAGGGAATGGCACAATCGGCATAATATTGTTGTTCTGTTGGTCACTGTGGCGTTTTGTTCACTGGGGGATGCGTGAGACTCCACTCGGGATATAAATTAGGCCAAAGTTACTATTAGGCTCGTCCAATCTTACACTCTGGGCTCCTGGTCACTTATCACTAGAATATACTATATGGAATCACTCGCATGGTATGAACTAATGCATACATATATCTGGGTCTAGAAAGCACACACACAGGGAAAGTTCACTCGCTTCACTATCACTGGTGGGCCACAGGTTGATTCCTCTGTCCGGAGGAAGGGCAGAGTGATGCACCCCTGGACAGGGCCCCACAAGTAGTCATGGGACTAGGGGCTCAGACAGAAGAGAGCCGGGAGATGGGCCTGATGTCGAGTCTGGGAGAGACTCAGAGAGGTCTCGCCCACAGGTAAGTCGTGCCTTGGTGTCCGGGGCAACTCACGGGGTGACTGGGGACCCAGGGTACTGGAACCCGGGGTGGCTGGAATGCGGCAATGGCTGGAGGGCGGCGTCGCCATCAGGGTCGTCACACAGGGACATCGGGCCGGGGGCGTAGTGGACAGGGCCCGACGTCGGCTGCGGGGTCTGCTGGGGCTCCGTTTCGGCCTCAGTTCACACTGGTAGAGTTGCAGGGAACCAAAGCCTCGGGTGAGGCCTTGCCACGGCTTGGGGAAGGGGTTCTCACTGGCTGCAGGATCTCCTGTGGAAGAGAAGCAGACTGTGGCCTGCTCTACCTCCGGTCTGACGTGACTAATGGCCGACGTCGTAGTGGCACAGGGGACAACAGCTTCAGTGCAGCTAGTGGCCTGCTCTACCTATGGCCTGACATGACTAATGGCCGACGTCGTGGTGGCACAGGGGACAACAGCTTCATGGCAGCTAGTGGCCTGCTCTACCTCTGGCCTGACATGACTAGAGGCCGACGTCGTGGTGGCACAGGGGACTGGAGCTCCAGGGTGGCTAGTGGCCTGCTCTACCTCTGGCCTGACGTGACTAGTGGCCGACGTCGTAGTGGCACAGGGGGTTGTAGCTCTGGTATGGCTAATGGCCTGTACCATGGAGCTAAGAGGACTAGTAGCAGAGGGATGGACTATGGCCGATCCTGCCTCATACCCAGTACGACTTGTGGCCGGTACTGCAGCGCTACTCTGGGGGGAACGACTACAGGAGTCGGGCAACTTGTGGCCTGTCCTGCCCGACCGACACGCATTCGTGCCGCGGCCCTGCAGCGGCGATGCAACTGGGGAATGGAATATGGCCGGTTGTGCTCCGTACCCGGTGTGACAATGGCCAATACCACGGTGTTGTGTCGAGTTGTAAACTCCACCCCTTACCTGGTGAGTGGAATTTCGGCCAGAGACTAGGCGCCGGCGACTGCTACCTTTCCGGGGCCAGAGAGAGGCGCCGGGGAGGGATACAGGTGCGCCGTTCCTGTTCCCAGCAGCTCAGTGTCAGTGGCAGACCCCTGGTGGTACTGGGGGGGTTTGGGGGTGTTGGTGTCATCTGTATTGGCCATCGCGTCGTCTGTGGCCTTAACCCCTAACTCCTGTATTTCACCACCCTCCCCTGTAACAAAGTCACGACCCCGTGACTGGAGGTGGTATAGGCTGGTGTTGGCCATTTGGTGGATGGGTTTAAGGTGATTTAAGAAGGTAGTTCAGTAGTCGGTTGGTATATTGGCCAGCAGGTGGTGGGCATTGGCGACACGAAGAGTGGAAGTGTGGTTTGCTTGCTGGAGGAGTCGTAGCAGATGGTGTGTGCTTCGGATGCATTGATGTCTCCCGAAGGTGGGGATCCAAGTGATTCTTGTGATGCGCATGGGGGTGGTGGTGGTGGTTTGGAGGCGAATGCTGGCTAAAGGCAGTCTGACACGGTTTATATTGCCGGTGGAGTGTGGGGGTGGTGTTCCCCTGGGAGTGTGGCAGGGCAGGTTTTTCCATGCGAGATGAAGAGTAGGAAGGGTTATTGGGGTGGTGTTGGGGGGTGGGGTGGGCAGCTGGCTGCTAGTGGACGAAGGGGTGGGCGTGGTTGCTGAGGTGTAGTGGGCTGGTGGGCGTGAGATACGACCGGAACGGGTAGTGGTGGTGGCTAGTCATGGA
>JAGKTI010020424.1:0-16339 GCA_018397915.1 Birgus latro | reverse complement strand
TGCGGGGGACAGAGCGACATGGAGGCGATTTGTTTGTGGCCACTCCGTGCGGGATTGAGGCGTCTGGCAATAGATAGATAGATTGTTGTTATTTTAATTTTTCTATGCTTCAGGTTAAGTGACAAAAGCTTATTGTTTAATTTTCACAAGGAAATCTTTCCAGTTTGTCTATGCCTACTTATACAGTATGTTTGAAAGTTTTTCTCCAAGGCTGCAGTAGCTACAGCTCCAGCTTCACAGCTCCAGGCAGGTCATTATTTTTTTTTTTTTAATGAAATAAATATGTTCCAGTGCCTCAGTAATTGAAGTATACAGACTTCTAATGCAAATGTGCATTTTCATAAACATTTTCTACTATTATGCAATGAAAAATCTGGTGAAAATTATTTGGGGGATTTTGATCAAATCTAGGGAAATCTAAGCAGAGGTCTGGGGAGAAATGGCAACGGTAAAGTTGGAGCCCTGGTTCGGAGCAATGGTTCCTTAGGTCCTTTGAAGGCTCGAATGCTTTTCCCACCACAGTCTACAGTCTGCACCATGCCCTTAATTACATCATCTATTGTAAGATTTTTTGGTATCTTTAGTCCTACCTAGTGTGATGATACTACGTACAGTTCATAATTCAAAAATTGTTCTCAAGCAAATACCTTCTGTGCTCTTCCGTCGTGTTAATATTAATTCTGGGTTGTAATTCCATTATTTGTTGGTAAAATACTAATAAGAAAGGGCGATTATACAAATTAGTACAATTAGTTAATAGCGGTGCTGGTGTAGAGGTATCAGCGAGCGAGACAGTAGGCTATGTTAATGCGAACATGATAGCGCCCGAACATGGCCTGTAGGCGAGCTGCAAACGCCTACTCATCTTTAGGTAGCGCTGGCTGGTAGGATAACAGAAAGGAGAAAAAAAAATCTGTAGGTTTACTTAGTTGTGTTATATACAGACATTACGCAAGTATCCTTTAAAATTTATGGAGCTATTGTAATAACTCTGTCAAAAGACTTGTTTGCCCAAAATCCTTTTTAAAATCGTGCCATAAACATTGCATAACTGATGACCTTTATTATAACAGAAAGCAGCGCAAGAGACTCGTGTCAAGTAATGCATAGGCTTCTTATATATACTTATTAGATGTATGAAATTATTTATATATAGTATAATCTTTACGATTAACGGGTTCATCTGTAGGTTTTTCGTTTATATTAATATATTCCTGCTTAAGATGTGTTGCCTGAAATGAAGATTTGTCGGCAGGTATGTATTGGACAACATGCATGGAACCAGATGACACTACCACCACCACCACCACTACCACAACAACAACAACAACAACAACTATTACGATACCTACTACTACGACTACTAATACCACCACTATTACTACTACTACTACTACCACTACCACTCCTACTACCGCCACCTGCACTGCAGGTACAGAGCAACACACAGGCCCTGACAAAAAGTTGCAACGGTCCCCACACAAATATGGAAGTCAAAGTCGAAATATAATAATAAACGTTCACCGATTTTTTACGAGGGAGGGTCTGTGTGAAACACAACTGCAAGTGACAGTCAAAACAGCAAAAGCAACTGGGGTCAGCTACAGAACTATCCAGAGGATAATAGCAGAGGCTTCTAAGTCACCTAATGGTATAATGTATTCACCAACTAAATGTGTGCGACCATCACCCATCGTAGGAAATACAGACAATTTTGACCAAGGATGCATCAGACGAGAGCTGCTTGCATTTTATGAACGAGGTGAACTGCCAACGATTTCGGCTTTATTAAAGAAAGTCCAGGAGCCTCCTATCAATTTCAGGGGGTCACGATCTTCATTATTTAGAATAATAAGGCAACTGGGATTTAAGTATTAAGAAGGTGCAAAACGGGAGGAAAATTTTGATGGAAAGGAAGGACATTGTGGCAGCCAGAAAAGAATACCTTCGAGAAATAAACAACAACAGAAAAAGTTCCCATCCCGTCCGGTGGTCGTTTTGGATGAAACATGGATCAACCAAAACATTTGTGTTGAGCGTTGTTGGACTGATCCAGACGGATAGCTGGCCCTAAACTTAAGGCGGGGAGAGGTGCCAGATTCATCATAATTCATGCTGGTGGTCACCAAGGCTTCATACCTGGAGCTCTTTCGATGTTCCGGTCCAAGAATGGGTCAAAGGGGGACTACCATGATGCAATGAACCATGAACGGTTCAAGATCTGGTTCCACGTACAATTGCTTCCCAACGTCAATGAAGGATCACTAATGGTTTTAGACAATGCACCATACCACTCAAAAATTACCTGTAAAGTGACAACAACCAGAAGCAGAAAAGATGAATTACTACAGTGGTTAGTTTCAAACAACATCTCCCATGATCCCTCTGCTACTAAATTACAGTTACTTCAGATCTGTAAAAAACACAAGTCAAAGCAAGAATACGAAATTGATCAGATAGCAGCTCGCCACACACATAGAGTACTCCGGCTACCTCCCTACCACTGCATGCTGAACCCCACTGAACTGATTTGGGCACAGGTGAAAACTGAAGTAAAGAAGAAAAATTCTAATGGTAACCAGTGCGTGAAGAGAGTTGAGCAAATAGCCTACGAGGCAATCAAAAACATAACATCTAAACATTGACGGAAGTGCATCGACCACACACTAAAAATCGAGACTGAATTCAGGGCTATGGACATAGCACAAGATCATTATGTTGAAAATTTTGTAATTAATATGGCATGTGACGAAAGTAGTGTGGACGATCCCAGTGAAGAGGAAAGTGATATGCAGACCTGAATATACAACCTTACCCTAAATATGCTTAGCTTATCTTCTAATAATTATGATTTGTGTGAACACACACACACACACACACACACACACACACACACACACACACACACATCTCACTGGAGTCAATACATTCTATTCTCAATAAACACACACTTATTTTCATTACCTTCATAGGTAACAATAGCTTTATAAAGCTACATATATATTTGTATTCATAGTCAGATTCAGTAAAAAAAAAAATCTCATAGTAATACGTTTGGTGTTTATTTTCCAGAGAGAGAGAGAGACCCGGAAAGAAATGGATTACATCACAGTAGAATGAACCGAGTATTTGTTAATGACGGGAAAAAAAAGGAAAGTGAGATAAAAACAAACCCCACGAGAAAATAATACTTGTACTATGCTGCTACAAAAAAACCGCGTACAGTGTGAACGAAATTAATAACGAAATGACAACATAAACAAATAAAGCATATCATTAGGCCTGCTTCTGTCTCTAACGGCCGTAGTTTTAAACAGTGGGAAGGCGTTCACCTTGCCCTATCCGTATCTTTTGGTAGTCTTAACGCACGAAAGGGAGAGCGTTCCCCGGTGAAGGGGAGAGGATTACCACAGCGTAGTACTGGAATCCGAGGGAAGTCTCACAGCACCCCTTCTCATGCCCCTTCGTCATATTATAGCAGCCTTGTGCAAAGAAAACCATGTAGAATTTGAAGGACCCTATGGTGTGTGTGATGGGAATTTTAATTTAACGATAAAAAAAACCATGTAAAGAAAAAAATAATCGTTTAATATTTTTATCATTTTAAAAGAACTTCACCTCTCCTCTGGAGATGGTTCTTTACAACAAAACGAAAACAAAGATGAGAAACTGTATCCACTTCAATTATATTTCTCAATATTTCTACCAAGCTGTTTATCAGATATGGTGCATTATATTTTTTATAATTAGTTTGATTAGTACGTGAAATACTTCCTACAGTAAAGAATGGCCGAGTACTACCTAAACAGACGACTGGTGCACACCCAGTTAGTTTAAATTACGAAGTCTCATGTTTGCGTTCGGTGAGCTTTTGCAACTCCGCACTATTTTGTTTTGGCTTGGCAATATATTTTTCTGGTGTGTTTTCGTGTGATATGAACGAATTTGGCTTTTGTTTTCGGTGTTCATGATTGGTTTTCAAATTAACCCCCTGCCCCGTGTCTTGGGGGGTGGGATTTCGGGGTTCTGGGTGGGCAGAATAGCAAAAACAAGCAATTGGGGCAGAAATATAGTCACAATCGGTATGACCAGCCAAGGCGTATTCGTAGGGTTAAGGCCACATGAACCCCTTTGAAGCTGTCTGGCACCGAATTTTCCCTACGGTACAAGTTCCCCAGATCCTGTATGCATACTCTTATACAGAGTATTTAAGAACAAAAGCCAGTTTTTAATAATAGAAGAGGTAAGAATTGCAAACATTAATAGATTATATTGTGTGAGATTCTTATAAACTGTCATATGTATTGTTTTTATTTTAAGATTTTGGATTTTAAAAGTAATCAGTGTTACCAACTCTTTGTCGCGCCTACCCACACGAAGGGGTGCGCTCTCCCGCTTTCAAGATTACCACTTACGTTGAAGGTGTGAGCTTCCACCTCGAGCGGGGTGCGGGAAGGGTAACCCCTTCCCTCAGTTTCAAGACTATGGGCGTTCACGTTGCCCTATCCGTATCTTTTGGTAGTCTTAACGCACGAAAGGAACAGCGTTCCCCGATGAACAGGAGAGGATTACCACAGCGTAGTACTGGAATTCGCTGGGAGTCTCACAGCACCCCTTCGCATGCCCCTTCGTCATATTCTAGCAGCCTTATGCAAAGAAAGCTATCCAGAATTTGAAGGACCCTATGGTGTGTGTGCTGGGAATGTAAAGAAAAAAAAAGAGTTTAATATTTTTATCATTTTAAAAGACTTCACTGCTTTTCTGGAGATGGTTACTTTACGACGAGACGAGAACAAGATGAGATACTGTATCCACCTCCATTCTATTTCTCAATATTTCTACCAAGCTGTTTATCAGATATGGTGCATGATACTTTTACAATTTGTCTGATTAGTACGTGAAATAATTCCTACTGTAAAGAATGGCCGAGTACTACCTAAACAGACGACTGGTGTACAGACAGTTGGTTTGAATTACGAAGTCTCATGTTTGTGTTCGGTAAACTTTTGCAGGTCAGCACTACTTTGATTTGGCTTGGCAATATATTTTTCTGGTGTATTTTCTAGCGATTTGGACGAATTTGGCTTTTATTTTCGGTGTTCGTGATTGGTTTTCAAATTAACCCCCAACCTCGTGTCTTGGGGAGTGGGATTTCGGGGTTCTGGGTGGGCAGAATAGCAAAAACAAGCATGTGGGGCAGAAATATAGTCACAATCGGTATGACCAGCCGAGGCGTATTCGTAGGGTCATTACCGACAGCATGAACCCCTTTGAGGTATGTCCGACACCGAATTTTTCCTGCGGCACAGGTTCACCAAATCCTGTATTCATACTCCTACACAGAGTATTTAAGAACAAATGCTAGTCTTTAATAACAGAAGAGGTAAGAATTGCAAACACTGTGTGTGAATCTTAGAAACTGTCATATGTATTGTTTTTATTTTAAGATTTTGAGTTTTAAAGTTAATCAGTGTTACCAATTGTTTGCCGCGCCAAACCACACGAAGGGGTGCGCTCTCCCGCTTTCAAGATTACCACATATGTTGAAGGTGTGAACGTCCACCTCGAGCGGGGTGAGGGAAGGGTAACCCCTCCCCTAAGTTTCAAGACTACGGGCGTAACTGTTGTCTGTATGTGTCCATGTCACGAATTTTCTACATTGTAAAATCACGTTAGTTAAATCGTGACATCCAGTGATTTTTGTGAGGAGCAAATTAATATGTACGATAATTTTATGTTGTCGGGCCTTGCTCCGGGGCCACTGCGCATGCACGCGAGCTTCCACCCGCGCCGCGTCGAGATTCAAATCAGTCTGTTCTTGGTCACGGAACGATTGGGTCGTACGCCTCTAGAGGCTCGAGTGAATTCTTTATTTCAGATCTCGGCTTGAATCGGCGTGTCTTCCCGAGCTCCCACCCTGTTGGTGATCGACTACAGTACAGTCTCATCCATACCGATCAGTATTTTCTGGTTTTTTCCTAGGCTAAGCTTTTTGAAATATTTAGCCGTTATCTGAGTGTCTGAGTGAGTGAGTGCATTTCTTTCATTTGATTTGAATTTCATGTAACATAAATTCATTTGTTTGTAATTAATAAATTCACAGTTCTTTTCTTGAGCTTTGTTAAAGTATATAACTGTGTTTGATTACTCCACTCATTTAATACAGTTTTGCTACTCTGCGTTAGCACAACTTTTGAATTAAATCACGGCCGGTACTTAGGCCAGCTTTGGCATCACTCCTTAAATCCGTTGTGCTAGCTAGGAGTTTGGCTCAGCCAAGAGCCTGTTATTATTATTATTATCATTTTTTTTTTATTGTTGGGGGGGGAGAAGAAACTTTCTCATAGGCCAACGGTACAATATTGCAGCCCAATAGAGCGTCTAGTCTCTGCTGCGTGCCGTTGAGGAAGTCTGTAATTCTCGACCCTAGAGAATTGACATAGCACACTTAGCTATACATTGTATACCAGTTATACAATATTTCATTATTTCTTGGGAATACTTAAATTTCCCCTGACATCTGGCGACACGCCAGACAGAAAACTCTCATTTCCCCTGACAGTCCAGTTGCGACTTTTACAGTGTCGTTCAGGTTTATCTCTAGTAAATTAAAAGAGTCATATTTATCATTAAAGATACCATTGCATTAATTTGTATCTGTATAATCCTGTATCTTACAAATAAGTGAGGGGGTTTGTAGGAATACAAAATCAATTTGGCGCACGTTTCAATACGATGGAGATTGACCAATCACCGCCCGAGTACATTACGCAGTGTTACCAATTCCGCCTGTTCTTAGCTGTCAAAATCAGTGCGTCAGACCACGTGAAAACAAGCCTCGGGGTCCCCAGGGGGGAGGGGGGACCATCAAAGCCCCCAATCATCTGCCTCTCTACTGGTGATGACCAAACGAGATGCCTGGAACCACTGTCTAACTCACTTCTTCATATCTTCAACATTCGCAGCCTCTCCTTTAATATTCTCTTTGAGCACGACCTCTCTTCCTCTAAACCTCACCTTTTCTTCCTCACTGAGACTCAGCTGTCTGAGGTGACTGATATCCTCCTACCTTCTCTATACTCATTTCAAAGCCAAAGGCGACTGTTGTGTATATGTACGAAACAACACATCTTGCTCTCGTGTTCCTGAACTTGAACCTTTGAATTATCTACTCTCTGGCTTTGGTTATCCTGTTATTCTCTGAGTAGATATATCTGTGCTGTTTATTTATCCCTTAATTCTAATGACTATGATAAATTCTTCGACTATCTTACTCTTAGAAGGAACACATGCTATCAGTTCCTCCTTTCTCTGAAATCTCCATTCTAGGTGATTTGGTCACCACCGCCTTTGGCTCTCCTCTCCTTTCACGGATCCACCTGGTGAACAAGCCTTCATCTTTTCTCTCCTTAATGACCTTGAGCAGCTTATACAGCACCCTACCCGTACCCCTGACCGCCTTGGAGAGTTCCAGCATACTTGATCATTTCCTCACAATTAATCCTTCTTCTTACACTGTTAATCTTTTCTCTCCATTGGGCTCCTCCAATCACAACCTTACCACCTAAACCTGTCTTATCACTCCAGTAAGGCCAGCGGACCCTCCCAAGAAGCGACGGCTTTGGCACTTTGGAGCTGCTGATTGGGAGGTACTCAGGCATTACTTCTTGTATTTTCCCTGGAATGATTATTGCTTCCATGAGAGAGAGCCATCTGAGAGTGCCTAGCGCGTTTCGGAAGTTATTCTCTCAGGCATGGAAGTGTACATTCCTTTCTCATATCCTATGACTAAAAAAAAAAAAATTGTTTAAACACGCGTTTTCTAAGGCTATCCAAAAAAAAAAAGCCTACAAAAGGTACCTGAGCCAACTCACCCCTGAGTCTCATTTCTTTTGTTTCAGCCCAGAATCGTGCTAAGTCTGTTCTTTGCTCTGCTAAAAATAATTTCATCTGTACTAAATGCTCTCAACTCTCCAACTCAGATTCTTCTCGCTCCTCCTGATACATTGGCGAAAACCCCTCTAACGACTTCACCTCATCATCCTTCCCTCCTCTTTTCCTTTCTGATGACTCTGTAGCTATTTCTTCATGGCTATAGCAGAACTCGTCGCTCAGACTTTCTCCTCCAATTCCACCTTAGACGATTCCGGTGCTGTTCCTCCATCACTTCTCCTCTCTGACTTCCTCATGGCTGACATTAAAATTTCTTCGATTGATGTATTTTCTGTCATCACTGGCCTCAATACCAACAAGTCATATGGGCCTGATGGGGTCTCTCCTGCTGTCCTTAAAAGCTGAGCTACTGTGCTTACACTCTGTTTTTGTAAACTCTTTCGCCTTTTTCTGTCAACTTCTACCTTTCCTTCGTGCTGGAAATTTGCTCTCATTCAACCTTGCCCAAAGAAAGGTGACCAATCCCAGCCCTCTTGCTTTAACAGCCTGTATTTCAGAAGTTTCGAGTCTATTTTTAACTAAAAAAGAAAAAATAAGCATCTTTTCAATCACAAATTTCTTTCCAGTCGTTAGTATGGGTACCACCAGGGACTCTCTACCATCGATCTTCTTACCTACCTTTCAGAATCCTGGTCATCCTCCTTTCGGGACTTTGGCGAGGGCTTTGCCATTTCACTTGACATCTCAAAGGCTTTCGATTGAGTCTGGCATAAATCTTTAATTTCCAAACTGCCCTCTTACGGTTTCTATTCTTTTATCTGTGCCTTCATCTCTAGCTTCCACTTCGGTCGTTGCATAGCTCCTGTTGTAGACAGTGACCATTCTTCTCCTAAATCTATCAACAGTGGTATTTCTCAGGGCTCTGTCCTATCACCAACTCTCTTCCTTCTATTCATGAATGACCATCTAAGCTGTACATCTAAACCTATCCATTCATACGCTGATACCTCAACCCTTCATCTTTCCATTTACTTCTCACAGCGTCCATCTCAACACATATTTCAACCAACAAGGGGTGTTACTATGGCACACCTAATGTCTGACTTGGCCCATATCTCTGACTGGAGTAAAAGTAATCTTGTTTTTAGTGTTTCAAAAACTCTGTTCCTGCATCTTTCAGCCCATCAAAATCTTCTACAGGAGTATCCTCTAATTTGTAACAGTATCCATCTCTATCCTGCATTATCCTACAGACAATTGGGGTTTCATTCTTTCGGGATTTATCTTCGGAAGATCATATCACCTCTCTTGTAAAATCTGCTTCCAAGAGATTAGGTGTGCCAAGCAGACTCTGTGCTTTCTTTACCCTTGCACAGTTGTTGACGTTATAGTTTTTTTTTCCCCCATTGTAGAGTGCAAATCTCATGTGTGGCTCACATACAGCTCTACTCAACAAGGAGGAGTCAAGGGCTTTTCGTCTCACAAAATCTCTTTCTCTTACTGGTTCCCTTCAACCTCTGTCTCTTCGCCACACTGTTGCATCTTTGTCTCTTTGCTATCACTACTTCAATGGTCACTGCTCCTTTTAACTGTCTGTCTCCATCCCTCCACCACTAAGGCGGGCGCGTAGCCCGTATAACAGTAAACTCTCATCCCTTTTCTGCCCAGCTCTCTAATCCAAGAGTTAGCCGTTACTCTCAGTCCTTTATATGTGCAACAGGTAATCTCTGGAACTGTCTCTCTCTGTCTGTATTTCCTGTTGCCCTATGATCTCCAGTCTTTCAAACGCTTTGTGTCCGGACATCTCGAATGAACGGACCTTGAATTTGGCCCTCAGATATTTTTTGTTTTTGTTTTTTCTTGGAGGGAGCAATCTTGGTAAGCCACTGAAGCATACCAACCCTTCCGAAAGAGCATGGACCCCATTGCTCAGTTCAGAGCCACGTTCTCCATCTCGTGGAAAAAAAATAAAATACAAGAAAAGAGCTAACGATGCATATATTCATCTTGGTTAACGTCCACATGAACCTAAGGTAAAAAATAATAAAAATCCCAGACTTAGTGTTCAGTCACATGGCAGGATGTGGGCAAGGTGGGGGGGCGTGAATGTGTGAGCCGAGATTAAAGGAAGTGGTACCCGAAAAAGGTTGAGAATCTCTGTATTAAAGGGTAAGTGTATTCTTTGTACCTCATCACTCGCTCCCTTTTTTCCTGTTCAACACACAGAGTACTGAGGCAATGTGCTTTTTCCCCTAACCCCAAGAATTAGCTCTGTAATTAACCATGCAAGCGTAATAGTTTCTTGATATACATGTAACGGGAACAATTTTGCTTATCAATCAGTGTGGTCACCTATAGATAGCACTCTCCATCAAGTGAGTACTTTGCTGGGTGTCTCTACCAACCGCTATTTAGGTGAGAAGAGTACTTAAAACATTGCCCACCAGTGGAACTGAACACAGACCTTGCAGCTCGCGGCCACTCACTTTATTGCCCAAGCATTTTGACCTGTAGTTGCTTCTGTTTGATACTGAGATGACTATCTCTCCCATGCTTCAGCATTTCACCACACACTCCATTAATTCCTGGGGCTTTCCCCATTTTAACTTTCTTCGTTGCTTCCACCACTTTCATTCTTCCATTCTACTGATTTCTTCTTCTCTTTCCACCTCCCTCCTTCTCCCAGCCATTCCCCAGCCACTTATATTTGCATTACTTTCATTCTCTATGTTTAACAATTCATTAAAATGTTCTCTCCATCTGCTCACTTTGTCTCCCTTTTCCACTAATAATCTACCATTTTAATCTTTCACTCCCCAACTAACTTCTTTTTCACCCTGTCTAACTCTCTTTACCTCTTTCCAGAACATTTTCTTACATTCCCTCCACTTTACACTCAAATTCCTTCCAAATTCCTGATCCACTCTCTTCTTACTCTCTCTTACTAATCTTTTCACCTCACTCCTCCTCATTACATATAACTCTCTCTTCCATCTCCCAACTTCCTCGATGCCCCTGTACCTCATCCACTCACTATATGTTTTCTTCTTTTGCGCCACAGCCTCTTTCACCTCTTCAGTCCACCATGCTATTCCCTGGACCCCCTTTCGTCTTCTCTTCACCCCACACACCACCTCACATGCTGCACAGATTTCTTCTGTGAATATCTTGCACACACCTTCCACGTCCCCTACATGCTCCAGTCTATATTTACCCAATCACTACTCCACTTCCCTTTTATATTCTGCCTTTTTTCCATCCTCTTGTAACTTTCCTTGTAAGAAGTACTTCCTCTTGTCCTTTCCTTCTTCTCTTTCTCCATTTTGTTTGGACTTTGATTCTGACCACCACCAAGTGGTGGTTCGAAAGTCATCTCCCCGAACCTATATATACTCTTGCATACATCACACACCTTCTCATTCTCTCATCCTCAAACACATAATCAAGCATTGCCTTCCATTCATTCAGTCCACCATCCACCCTTTTCATCACTCGCCACATATATCTATGGATCATTTTGTGCCCGAAGAGGGTATTAGCTATCGACAACCCCTCCCGGCACAAGTGTCCACTAAAGCACCGCCATTCTCATCCATCTCTGCAGGCACACCACACTCACTGACCACTCCATCCATCTTCACATTCCCTACTTTTCCATTCGTATTTCCACAATGTATGGAATTGCACTAAAATTGGAATAATGATTGTGGATCATTAGAACAACATGTAATTAAAAATTTGATGGAAATGGTCAAAAGTCAAGGGCAAAAGGAGGGGATAGTGCTGCTTTGTCGGTGATATACGCTGGGTTCTGGTTACACTGATTTTGCTTGTTGAAGTACACACACACACACACACACACACACACACACAAAGGAAGAAAAAGACTTCAGTTGGCATACTAAATATTTAGAATTATGAGAAACTGCGATAGGTGGAGACAAATATGTGGTAGGCAGCGGTGCCAACCATCCACTCGCTCGATATAATTCCGCTTTCAGATAGTTGTACACCGAGTGACAAGCCCAACAGTTTCCTGTAACCCATTAAGGCATTTACTACAGAGGACGGAAACCATATAACCAACAATTAGACGCCAAGAAATCTGGTGGGTTAACCGTTTTGTAATGTATCCCAGCAAACATCGGACAGTGTTATTATTGGGAGAAACATGGGACACCAAAAATGCTGAAAACTATCAGGTTCAACGTTCTGACTGAAAACATAGAAATTTGTAACCTTGTATTGGACAGCAGCTTACGACAGGCGAGCTTATTCAGTTCTCAGAAACTCAGCTCAGCCAATGAGTTAAGGCACTACAGTCAGATGTGTGACCCATAAGGGTTAATATCCGTGGAGTAATTGGAGTTTAGTGTTTACATGATACCACTCAGGGGAAAAACGCGAGGCAGTAAAGTTTTGGATGATGTACTCATGAATGGATATAATATGCCACAACTAAAGATTTTCAACCATTCCTTCCAATAGGTTGCTCTTCTCAAAAAAGTTTGAAGGCCTTTACGCACTTGAGCCGGAAAAGTTTCCCGTCCATATATCAGTTCATTCGTTGGCGCTCCACAGGCTGCACTGATGAATCGGTTTTAAAGAATGAAGTACCAAATGAATCCGTTCCACCTGACGGTGCTTCCACCTTTAACCCATTGGCTCCCAGAGTTCCTGTGTGAGGGATTTTGCTGGAAGGGTGCTGGGCGTACCGCCCGCCGCCTGTCGGCTCGTAGTCGCGAAGCTCATCGGTCCCTTCCCCAGGATTCCTTTCTTTATTAGATTTTGAAAATCTCCAGTTCCGTTCGATATTGAGGACACTGGGCGCTAATGGGTTAAGTGGTCAGCACAGCCAAAGCAACCCAAGGTTACGATGACCAAAAAAAGGCCAAGTTCCTAGGGCAAACGTCTTTATTTACACTTAGGCATAACACTGACACCACTGGAAAGGATGTTCAAAATGAAATAATTGGTGCCCTCATCACTGTTTTGATGCAACCTGCTGGACACTGAAAGACAGTAGGTAGGCAGGTAGCTAGGTAGGCAGGAAGGCAAGTAGGCAGATAGTTAAGTGGACAGGGAGGTAGAGAGACATCTATAATAGGCAGGGAAGCACCCACTGTAGGAAGTCGGGTGGGTGAGTAGGTAGCTACGCAGGTAGGTTGGTCTGGAGGAATGAAGAAAGGTAGGAGGGAGGCAGGTAGGGAAGTAAACAGGTAGGCAGGTATGTATGTAGGTAGGGAGATATGCATGGAGGAAAGGAATTAGGCAGAAAGGTAGGCAGGGAGGTATAGTAGGTAGGAAGGAAAATAGGTACAGGTAGGTAAGTAAGGAAAAGTGACGAGAAGTGGACTTTAATCCTGTTTATGCTAAAGGATCAACTTGCAACTAAATGCCCCTCGATAATGTGGTCAGTCTAACAGAGTTATTCCAAACTTGATGTCAGTGCATAATAAGGAATCCGCAGTACACGGCAAGGGCCGTACAGGGCTTTGTCTAAGGGACCCTAGCGTGATAGTACGTAAGTATTATGAATCTAGATTTACAACAGACTATATAAGCCTCTTTCTTTTATCACTAGGCATCCTCTACAAGTTATTGCAAAAGAACCTAGTTCAGCATCAAGAAGCTTGAAGGTCAATGACTGCAGAGAAAAAATTATAAGTAGCCCTTTACATACGACAATAGGTGTAGCAGTATTGTACGGTGTAAAGAAGACAAATTATGGATACCATACTGTACATACAATCTTTACATGCCTCTGCCCATATATTGTGGTAGAGGCATTATGTGACTTGTCTGTCCATCCGTGCATGCTTGGGTGAGTGAAAGCGTGGGTCTGAAAGTGGGCACGATATCTCTTGAACCCATCGACGGATTTCCACCAACTTTTGTCAGTGATGCTGTATGAGGAGATGAGTAACCTATTAGGTCAGCTAGGTCAAGGGGTCAAAGGTCGAGGCCATATAGGGTTGACTTAGTCTATCCTTGTGGGTGCGATATCTCCTGAACCCTTCGACGGATTTCAACCAAACTTTTGTCAGTGGTACAATATGAAAGGTCGATGAACGGATTAGATCAACAAGGTCAAGGGGTCAAAGGTAAGGTCAAATGGGATCGACTTAGTTTATCTTTAGTCTAATTTCATCTCACAATGAACCCTGTCATGGAGTTTTGTATGGCGAGTCAGTGCACAAGGCTTGGCGGAGGCTCACCGAGCAATGCTTTGCGTCGACAGCTCGAGGCCTGAGTTCTCAGGTTTCATTTTAGTTCAACCATCTTCCTTTTTATGTAGGCAATATAAAATGAGATAAATAGTTCCACAAGACTGGTTCAGGTGAAATTATATAACAAATGCAGAAAAAAACTAATTGCCAATATTGAAAAGAAACACCGATTTCTGACTGAAATGAATATTAACGGAGCAACACTAGCAACATAAGGCATTGTAATACTGTAGACTTTAGTTTCAGTGTATACATAACTCCTGTCTTTTCTGTCGGGTGATGCATCAATCGATATTATTTAGCTTCGGAAAGTGTTTTCGAACTGGAGAGGTTAGCAATAACCTTCAGTTACTTTTTTATTAAAAATGTCTCTCTAAAACCAAATATATGAAATCCTAGTCCCGGACCCCGAGTTGTCAACGGAAAGCAGCACTTGGTATGCCTTCGCCAAGCCATGTGCACGGAGTCGCCATACAGCCTCTATGACCTTGCTGACTTATCAGTTCACCGTCCCTTCGTACTGTATTACAAACAAAAGTTTGGTCGATGTCCGTCGAGGAGTTCAGGAGATATTGCATCCACCAGGAATAAAACAAATCGACTCAATGTGCCTTTGACCTTTGACCCCTTGACCTAGCTGACATAATCAATTCATCATCTCCTCATACTGCATCAGTGACAAAAATTAGCTGGATCTTTCGATGGGTTCAGGAGATACCGTGACCACATGAGTTTTACGGATGCACCCACACACGGACACACCAATCACCTGCACCATAGGTGGAAAAAGGCATAAAAAGAAATTTTAAGAATATCTTTCACCGAACTGAACAGACTGAGGTCTTTTGGTGGTATTCTGGTCGGCTTAAGATGCTCGCTAACATCTCTGCCTTACCGGTTTCTGTATACGGCTGGTTTATGTCAACATTTTATGTTTTTAATGAGACCTATGCCGATAGATAAACAATACACATTGCCTACCGTGCAATGGAACAACAACTGAATTAGGCCAGGTAAATCATAGATGAACAGGTACTAGAAAGCCTCTTTAAGCCGAACAGAACACGGAACTTGAAGACTGTAATACTTAGTACCGTTGAGGTCGAGGGTGGCGAAGAGAGCTGCAAGGATGGACTGAGGCGACCGACGGGAGGCTGAGATGGAGGAGGATCCAGGAGCGGCTTCCATAAGGGCGAGGAGGGCAGAGCTGGTCTCAATCCCACTTACGCCATCTGCACACCAGACATCGCAGCAAAGTGAATTAGGATTGAAAAGGTATTGAAGAACAAGTTGATGATGATGATGATGAAAAGAAGGAGGAGGAGGAGGAGGAGGATGAAAAGATGGTTGGCAGCAAAAGGAGAACTGCACCTGAACAATATAAGAAAGCAACTGAGCTAGGAGTACTGATGAAAAATGAAGCATGATAAAATACAGACAAGAGCGAGGAAGGAATATATCGTAGGATTTGATGCACTCAACTGGGATTGCTGGTAATAGCAGGAGCGAGAATTTTTATGCAATTCACTATATGAACGCGACATGGTAGGTTATTAATTTTAAGGTCTTCATTTTTTTCTAATATATAATGTGGAGTAATATATATAGATAAAAAAAAAGATTATTATACATATATGTACGTATCCCTACACCATCACCCTTCGTAAAGATCTTGATTTGCTGTACGCAGTGTGCCTGCGTACGGATCCCTCATACCAGCAGTGTTAAGTACTGGTTGTCTCCTACCCGTGTCAGTTGCGTTCGTCCGGCTCCATTCATTACCGTCTATTTCTAGTGCTATTGGTCAACATTTTGACCAAGAGTGGTTTTCCTGTTAGGTAGTTATCGTACTATTGTTACACATTTTTTTTTTCCAGGAATCATTTATAGTTTTCAGGCGTGAAAGAGAAAATAAGTGATCAATATTGGCGTCCCGTAAGAAGCAGTTTAGGTTTGATGACACAGGAGAGAGAGAAGAATACCTTATTTTTTAAGCTTTTGACACATTTGACAAATATTTTTTTCTACTTTTCAAATTTTCAAATTTTTCTTCAACTTTCTCTTTATTCTTTAAGGAAAAGATTTTAGTTTTTGTTAAAAATAATAAAATTAAAATCTGTTCAACGCATCTATTTTTATTTAATTTCCTGAAGTGTGAACAAGATCATTACCATGGGTGGTGGTAAGGTACTATTTTCCAGGGTGGTGATCTAGGG